>SJYX01011479.1:228997-308132 GCA_006410675.1 Oreotragus oreotragus
AAAAAAAAAAGGTATTAAAATACCAACGATACAAAAATAGACTTGGACAATTATCTTCTTCACAGGGAGGGGGAAACTGCTCTCAGACCTCATAAGATGGGTGTCTTCAAGGTTTCATTGATTAGTTGATAAGTTTGCTGGTGAATGATGAGTCGATTAGTCAGAAGGGTTTGAATTAGTTACCAGAGCTGCACCTTCCATGAATAAAATGCAGGAGTGTCCTCTCTCCCACCCTCTGTGACAGATGATATCTGTTTTCTCCTGTGAGTTTGAATTTAAGAGCCACTGAAGCTCAGCCACAGTATATTCTGGCTCAAATGAGCTGAAAATTGCATTCAATTTGAATTTCAAAAATGGAGGGGAAGAAGGGGGAAAAAAAAAAAAACCTCAGCACCCATCAAGTCTCCACAGATTTCAACTATTTCCTGCTGCTTAGTTGCATTCCGCCAGGCTGGGGACCTGAAACCAGGATGTACTGCAGGGGGTAAGAGCATCGCTGGATTTCTGCCCAGTCTGAGTTTAAAAATAAACTTTTAATAGTCAGGATCAAAGCAAACCTCACTTTAACGCACATGCATAATGCAGAACGCGACCCGGCGAAGAAATAGATTTATCTTTTCCAAACTCAAATTGACCTGCTTTTTTTTCCCCTTATGTACTTTGGAGGTGATAAAGGTGAAGGTGTTTTCCCTGGGAAACTCTAGAAAGGCAAATTCTTCTCTAAATTAAAATTAATTCCTGCTCAGCTCACTTAAGACCCTCATTCCCTGTTGCTTGATTTTTCCCCTTTTCCTGCCTTGCATTACAAAGCAGGTGCATTCTTGAAAAGTTGAGTGAGTGGACATTGATTTTTTTTCAAATCAAATCATATTTTAAATGCTCTAAGAGAGTTAGTTATTTAAAGGAATCTCGTGATAAATTATTTTATAAAGCCAAGCTATTTTGAGAGTGCAGATACTCGCCCCTTCATGCAAAGACACCGTCAGCATGCATTTGAGGCCATATCCAGTTTTCTTAAAGCAAGGCATACCTACAGTTTTGAAGAAACACAGATTGAAGTATCACCAATAATTAAAACTAAATTGTTGTTACCCAAAACAACAGATAACATCCCAGAATCATGTAACTGAATCATCTGGGGCCAGAACTCCAATTCATGACTGTTGGAGCTGAAGGAACACAGAGAATATCAGATTCATTTCAACCCACTTCACACATGGAAGTGTATTCTCCCATTGCCTAAATCATGCTGCAAATGAAGCAGCTTGGGTGCGATGAAAAAGGTAATTCAGTTCTGAAGGCCATTTTCCACACGGAAGCAGAAATCTGTTGAACGCTGTTTAGATAATCCAATGACTCTAGAGGGTTCAATACCAGGCAGGATGGAAAGCATGGTTTCCAGCGTCCTTGCTCTTTGGGGGGTGGAGGATGGTTACCGGATGACTCACTGATCCCACCTTGGAGAACCATACACAGCAATGGTTTGCCTCCTTTCCTGAGTTGTGAACCTGTTTGAGCGTCTGATGGAAACACAGACTCTTTTCCAATTTAAGAACCCCTCCATACTATGCTCCTCATAAGTCATCACCACAGGGTTCATGGATGCTATTGCTAAGTCGCTTCAGTTGTGTCCGACTCTGTGTGACCCCATAGACGGCAGCCCACCAGGCTCCCCCGTCCCTGGGATTCTCCAGGCAAGAACACTGGAGTGGGTTGCCATTGCCTTCTCCAATGCATGAAAGTAAAAAGTAAAAGTGAAGTTGCTCAGTCATGTCCGACTCTTCAACCCCATGGACTGCAGCCCACCAGGCTCCTGTATCCCCGGGATTCTCCAGGCAAGAACACTGGAGTGGGGTGCCACTGCCTTCTCTGCAGGGTTCATGGATCCAGGACCAATTGAGTAACTGGTTTCTCCTTCAAAAAGTACATGGTTTTCCTTCAAAAACAGAGTGAAGAAGACTTAACATCTAGATATATTTGGAAAGAACGAGGCATCCAACTGGTAGCTGACAACATGCAAGTACTTTACTGAGTTCACAGAAGGCAGAATTGAGAAGGTTTCCTATCTTAAGTACAGGACAAGACCAAGAGAGCAATAACACTTGAAGTTCTCGCGCACTGCCAAAACAGAAAAAGTAAGAAATAATCTGACCCTGACAGCTGCAGCTTAATGGCCAATACAGGGAATCAGTAGAAACACAGCAAAACCTTTCAAAAAGAACCACAATATCATTGCCACACGCACTCCTTAAAGTCTCATTTGTCTGAATATCCCATAAAATAAATCCTGTGAAAAGCCTGAAAACAATGTTCTTGCACTTTAAAAGACAGAATGAGGGAAATGTGGGTGACTCTTCACATACTAATGAAATCCTTGCCAGGACCACAGGAACAAAGATGTGAAGAGGCCACTTAACTCTTTAGTGTGTATCACGTGGCATTACGTTCTGTGACTATAAAGGATCATTCATGTCTCCGAATTTTTTTAGGGAACAGCTTACCTTTCAAACTGCAACAATGTTAGCGTAGAATTTTTTCCTTACATCTTCATAATGTAATATTGTTTCATTGATGAACCAGTAAATTGTCAGCTCTATTCATTTATGTGGCGCGAGCAAGGATCCAACCCAAAAAAGGAAAAAAAAAAAAAAGTGAGGTCAATTTCGTTGGCTACTGCATTTAATAAAATCTCCCAGGCAAGAGAGTTAAGCACACATTAATAGCTATGACTTAGCTGCCTTCTGCAAGTCTTTGATTTTCCTATATATACTCAGGGCTGTATTAACACTGGTGCTCAGGAACAGTCCTCCTGGCTTGTTTTAAGTTTTCTTCCTTCTCAGCTTTATCAGATTTATTAATCTTCCGCTTTCCTCTTATTTATAGTGCATGCTCTGGTTAAGGTTTGAAAGCATTTTCCATTATAACACCCATTTATAACTTTCAGAAAAAAAAAAAATTCTTCTATCACAGGGCTCAAGGGACTTTCTACTTACTTCACGTTGGTCTCAAAATAAACAAGTTTCTCCAAATGGTGTGGGTAGGGGGTGGTTCTTATCTCCCCCATTCTCAAAATGAGACAAAAGGAAGCAGGTTGAGAAGGACAAGTTTCTTGATGGAAAAACTCGAAGGTTCGGGAATTTTTGTTGTTGTTTCTGTTTGTTTTAAATTTGGTGGCACCTTGTAGCACGTGGAATCTCAGAATCCCAACCAGGGGTCAAACCCACACTCCTGCTTTGGAAGCGTGGCATCCCAACCACGGGCCCACTAGGGATCCCGAAGCCTCGGTTTTAAATAAGCCCACGGTGCATTTACCAAGCGCGCTCTTTTTCAAAATCCTGTTTTTTCATAGAGTGTTTATCAGAGGAAATGATTAGATTGAAACTAAAGATTGAAACTAATCTTGTAAAACTGCCAATGTTTTACTGATCTTGACCTACAAAAATGGCAATTCCATAGGATCTAACTTAACAGATCTCATGTCTATACCCTCATATAAAAGAAAACTGTTCGGAGCAATACATTGATCACAGGGATATCCAGGGGGATTCTGTGCTGGACTTGGGGCCCAGGGGAGGGAGAAGGGAGAAGAAAAAAAGGTCATGACCACCAGATAACTGAGGGGTCCTACCAATCTGTCTGGTGCAGGTTCTCGGGCAGTTTGTCCAGTAAAAGATGTGGGAAAACTCATTAATTCTATGGCACCAGGCCATTCCCATCACACCCCTTGAGGCATGAATGTGGTAACTGTAGACTTCGGGGAGTGAACACTTCAAAGAGATGCCAGTGCTGTGATTAGAAGATTCTCAGAGGGGCTCTAAATCGTGTTCATTCAAGACACCCTTCAAACCCACAGCTTTTTGCCTTTTCTTTCAAGAATAAAGTTAAAAGTAAAGTGCTTGACAATTAAACAAGATTGAGGTTTCAATTTCAACTTTGCCTTAATACCCCCTGACTACAAGAAGCAATTGGAACCAAACTTTGATCATTTGCTTTCACGCTGAAGAGGCACTATTAGAGCGCTCGAGAAACAAAGGGATCATTTTAACAGTTTTTGCGTGAGGGAGGGCTGATGATCAACAAAGCCGGGAGACCAAGGAGGCTTCTGGCATAGAAAGGAATTTGACAGGCTGCAGAGTCAAGAAAGGGAGATACTAACGAACAGAGAAAGACAGATATCATATATCACCTATATGTGGAATCTAAAAAATATGGTACAAATGAACTTAGTTCCAAAACAGAAATAGACACACAGACACAGAAAACAAATGCCATGGTTACCAAAGGGCTTCCCTGGTGGCTCAGAGGTTAAATCGCCTGCCTCCAATGCAGGAGACTCGGGTTTGATTCCTGGATCGGGAAGATCCCCTGGAGAAGGAAATGGCAATCCACTCCAGTATTCTTGCCTGGAGAATCCCATGGATGGAGGAGCCTCGTAGGTTACAGTCCACAGGGTCGCAAAGAGTCGGACACGACTGAGCAACTTCACCTTCACCTCACCAAAGGGGACAGTGGGAGCAGGGGGTTTGTTAATTTAGGAGTTTGGGATTAACAGAGAAACACTACTCTACATAAAATAGGTAAACAGCAAGGTCCTACTGTATAGAACAGGGAACTGTAGTCAACATCTTCTAATAATGGGAAAGAATCTGAAAAAATTTGGTGTTGTATGTATATATAACTGAACCACTTTTCTGTATGCTTAAAAGTAACATGACATTAGGAATTAGCTACATTTCAACCAAAAAAGAACCCCCCTCCAAATAAAGAAAAGATGCTCTGCAAATAAAAATAGGAGGGTATATTTGATATACTTAACTAATGAGAAAGAAGGCTAAATGAGTTGCATGTGAGAATCTAACCCTATTTATATTCTAGGACTGTGAACATAGGAAGCCTGTTAAAAATCTGTAATTTATACAAATATAATGAAGCATTAAGAGAGAGTCCATTCTAGTGACACTACAGGGTAAGATGCCCTTGGGAATCTAATTTAGGTTGTTTATTATTATTATAAAGAAAGCTTAGGATTCCTGAGTATGAAAGAAGGATTTGAAGGGACAAAAAAATCCTTCCAGGGCTGAGTTCATCAGATAACATGTTACTGTCCAGGTAATCATGCGAATGGTCATGACCAATTCGGTAGTGATTTCAAGTTCACATTTAAAATACATAATGGCTCAAAGCCTATCTCTGAAATTAATGAAAATTCAAACTAACATTTACACTGTAGTTACAGTGTTGGGAACAGCTTCTCCTGTTGACCTCACATGTAGCGCTTATCTCTGAGCAGAGGCATTCAACTCAGGATCTTCTTACTGTGACCACCCCCACTTGCAGGGGCAGCCCAGGTCAGTGGGCAGTGGGATGCTGGTCTCAGAGTCTTGGCAGGGGAAGAGTTACTGCCTTAGTCATTATACTCCCTTTCAGACATGCACAAGACCTTAGGAGTTGTTGCAAGAAGAGGAAAGATGGATGCCCAGTGCTTCTACAATTCCTGATAGAAGAATTTAGAGTCTTCTGAACCCAATGGGACATGAGCTAATTGTCCATGGCCAGCTGGGGTCTTGTTATTTGGGGGTTCTTGAAAGGCAGGGGTGAAGGAGGAATTAGAACCTAGCTCTTTGATCACTTTTCCCCCTCCCCCAGTTTTTGCATACTTTTGCCATAAATCTTTCATGCCCCACTCTGTCCCATTCAGGGATTGGTAACGAGGGGAGATGGATGGGCAATGGAAGGGTATGTGGAATTTATTCATATCACCTCAATGGTCTCCTCTTACTACAAAATGTAATATACATATCCCCAGATCAATTTCATTCTAAATGGTGACAACCAACTCAGGTGGAAGATTTCTTCTTCAGTATTGCAGATAATGTACTACAGAATAGAAAACAAAACTGTTGTAGACCTGAAGAAGCTGTGTCACAGTTTGATTGAGATTTTTGTGGGTAATCTAGAAACTCATTACCATGTATCTCATCTTTTTCCTCATCTGCAGATAGTCTGAATTACAAACAACCAGTTTTACAATGTACAGTGAGACACTGCTATTTCATAAACTGGGAATTACCTATCCTCAATTCATGACTGAGACGACATATGAAGTCACAAGAAATAAATTCATTCCAGGATGAAAAACTACCAGATATACGCACACAGATTTCTGCTTTGCACAACTTCGCTGGACATTCTTTCACAAAGATGACAATGTGATAGGGCCACCACACCACCATGACTGCACAAAGTGGGGTTGGAGGAGAAAGCATCTGAATTCCCCCCCCCCTAACCCAGAGTTTATTTTTAAAGCAAAGCTAGAGAATCAACTTGCCAGTTTCCCAACACTCACAGTCACTGACCCCAAGGCAAGAGAACTTACATCACCTCAGTCCCCACCAGCAGCAGCCTCTGAGTAGTAACCTCCTTAGGAAGATGGAGAATTACCTCTCTGCCTTCTAATAGATATTCCAATACAAAAAGAAGCTATTAAGCACATAATGTTCATAAATAACGGTGGCACTGCAGTGGAACCCAAGGCTATCCTTGAGGAAAAGCATATTTTCAGTTCCACAACCTAAGGAATATGTCTTACTAGGACTCACCTGTAAAAATGCTCTGACAGCATATGAAAAAGCAGAGATACCAGTCTGCTGACAAAGGTCTGTATAGTCAAACTATGGGTTTTCCAGTAGTCACGTACGGATGTGAGGATTGCACCATAAAGAAGGCTGAGCGCTGAAGAATTGATGCTTTTGAAATGTGGTGCTGGAGAAGACTCCTCAGAGTCCCAAGGAGATCAAACCAGTCAACCCTAAAGGAAATAAACCTTGAATATTCCTTGGAAGGACTGATGCTGAAGCTGATGTTCCAGTACTTTGGCCATCTGATGGGAAGACTTGACTTAACTGGAAAAACCCTGATGCTGGGAAAGATTGAAGGCAGGAGGAGAAGGGGATGACAGAGGATGAGATGGTTGGATGTTACCACCAACTCAACAGACATGACTTTGGACAAACTCTGGGATACAGTGAAGGACAGGGAAGTCTGGCATGCTGCAGTCCATGTGGTCACAGAGTTGGCCACAACTGAGAAACTGAACAATAACACCTGTATCATGCTAACAGATACCAAAGCCTGGACATCATACACTTTCAAAATGTAAATTAATGGCAGGATTTTTTTAAAAGGGAGAACAATACTAGTTTCTTTGACTCAACTGAATATGACTTTAGTACACTGTCAGTCGGAGAAGGCAATGGCACCCCACTCCAGTACTCTTGCCTGGAAAATCCTATAGACGGAGGAGCCTGGAAGGCTGTAGTCCATGGGGTCGCCAAGGGTTGGACACAACTGAGCAACTTCACTTTCACTTTTCACTTTCATGCACTGGAGAAGGAAACGCCAACCCACTCCAGTGTTCTTGCCTGGAGAATCCCAGGGACGGGGGAGCCTGGTGGGCTGCCTTAAAGAAAAGATGCTCTGCAAATAAAAATAGGAGGGTATGTTTGATATACTTAACTAATGAGAAAGAAGGCTAAATGAGTTGCATGTGAGAATCTAACCCTATTTATATTCTAGGACTGTGAACATAGGAAGCCTGTTAAAAATCTGTAATTTATACAAATATAATGAAGCATTAAGAGAGAGTCCATTCTAGTGACACTACAGGGTAAGATGCCCTTGGGAATCTAATTTAGGTTGTTTATTATTATTATAAAGAAAGCTTAGGATTCCTGAGTACGAAAGAAGGATTTGAAGGGACAAAAAAATCCTTCTGGGGCTGAGTTCATCAGATAACATGTTACTGTCCAGGTAATCATGCGAATGGTCATGACCAATGCGGTAGTGATTTCAAGTTCACATTTAAAATACATAATGGCTCAAAGCCTATCTCTGAAATTAATGAAAATTCAAACTAACATTTACACTGTAGTTACAGTGTTGGGAACAGCTTCTCCTGTTGACCTCACATGTAGCGCTTATCTCTGAGCAGAGGCATTCAACTCAGGATCTTCTTACTGTGACCACCCCCACTTGCAGGGGCAGCCCAGGTCAGTGGGCAGTGGGATGCTGGTCTCAGAGTCTTGGCAGGGGAAGAGTTACTGCCTTAGTCATTATACTCCCTTTCAGACATGCACAAGACCTTAGGAGTTGTTGCAAGAAGAGGAAAGATGGATGCCCAGTGCTTCTACAATTCCTGATAGAAGAATTTAGAGTCTTCTGAACCCAATGGGACATGAGCTAATTGTCCATGGCCAGTTGCGGTCTTGTTATTTGGGGGTTCTTGAAAGGCAGGGGTGAAGGAGGAATTAGAACCTAGCTCTTTGATCACTTTTCCCCCTCCCCCAGTTTTTGCATACTTTTGCCATAAATCTTTCATGCCCCACTCTGTCCCATTCAGGGATTGGTAACGAGGGGAGATGGATGGGCAATGGAAGGGTATGTGGAATTTATTCATATCACCTCAATGGTCTCCTCTTACTACAAAATGTAATATACATATCCCCAGATCAATTTCATTCTAAATGGTGACAACCAACTCAGGTGGAAGATTTCTTCTTCAGTATTGCAGATAATGTACTACAGAATAGAAAACAAAACTGTTGTAGACCTGAAGAAGCTGTGTCACAGTTTGATTGAGATTTTTGTGGGTAATCTAGAAACTCATTACCATGTATCTCATCTTTTTCCTCATCTGCAGATAGTCTGAATTACAAACAACCAGTTTTACAATGTACAGTGAGACACTGCTATTTCATAAACTGGGAATTACCTATCCTCAATTCATGACTGAGACGACATATGAAGTCACAAGAAATAAATTCATTCCAGGATGAAAAACTACCAGATATACGCACACAGATTTCTGCTTTGCACAACTTCGCTGGACATTCTTTCACAAAGATGACAATGTGATAGGGCCACCACACCACCATGACTGCACAAAGTGGGGTTGGAGGAGAAAGCATCTGAATTCCCCCCCCCCTAACCCAGAGTTTATTTTTAAAGCAAAGCTAGAGAATCAACTTGCCAGTTTCCCAACACTCACAGTCACTGACCCCAAGGCAAGAGAACTTACATCACCTCAGTCCCCACCAGCAGCAGCCTCTGAGTAGTAACCTCCTTAGGAAGATGGAGAATTACCTCTCTGCCTTCTAACAGATATTCCAATACAAAAAGAAGCTATTAAGCACATAATGTTCATAAATAACGGTGGCACTGCAGTGGAACCCAAGGCTATCCTTGAGGAAAAGCATATTTTCAGTTCCACAACCTAAGGAATATGTCTTACTAGGACTCACCTGTAAAAATGCTCTGACAGCATATGAAAAAGCAGAGATACCAGTCTGCTGACAAAGGTCTGTATAGTCAAACTATGGGTTTTCCAGTAGTCACGTACGGATGTGAGGATTGCACCATAAAGAAGGCTGAGCGCTGAAGAATTGATGCTTTTGAAATGTGGTGCTGGAGAAGACTCCTCAGAGTCCCAAGGAGATCAAACCAGTCAACCCTAAAGGAAATAAACCTTGAATATTCCTTGGAAGGACTGATGCTGAAGCTGATGTTCCAGTACTTTGGCCATCTGATGGGAAGACTTGACTTAACTGGAAAAACCCTGATGCTGGGAAAGATTGAAGGCAGGAGGAGAAGGGGATGACAGAGGATGAGATGGTTGGATGTTACCACCAACTCAACAGACATGACTTTGGACAAACTCTGGGATACAGTGAAGGACAGGGAAGTCTGGCATGCTGCAGTCCATGTGGTCACAGAGTTGGCCACAACTGAGAAACTGAACAATAACACCTGTATCATGCTAACAGATACCAAAGCCTGGACATCATACACTTTCAAAATGTAAATTAATGGCAGGATTTTTTTAAAAGGGAGAACAATAATAGTTTCTTTGACTCAACTGAATATGACTTTAGTACACTGTCAGTCGGAGAAGGCAATGGCACCTCACTCCAGTACTCTTGCCTGGAAAATCCTATGGACAGAGGAGCCTGGAAGTCCATAGGAGACCTGCAGTCCATGGGGTTGCCGAGGGTTGGACACAACTGAGCAACTTCACTTTCACTTTTCACTTTCATGCATTGGAGAAGGAAACGCCAACCCACTCCAGTGTTCTTGCCTGGAGAATCCCAGGGACGGGGGAGCCTGGTGGGCTGCCATCTATAGGGTTGCACAGAGTCGGACACAACTGAAGTGACTTAGCAGCAGCAGCAGCACACTGTCAGTAGTAGACGATAACCAGAATAAATTCCAAAGCATTCTAGACTCCCAGCCATATGTTATTCACATCATTATAAATAAGTGTGATTATCTGAAGATTAGTTTCAAGATTTCAAAAAAGGCAATCAGAAAAGATTATCTGGAGGACTTCTCTGGTGGTCCAGTGGCTAAGACTCCATGCTCCCAGTGTAGGGAACCTGGGTTTGATTCTTGGTCAGGGAACTAGGTACCACATGCCACAACTAAGACCCGGTGCAGTCAAATAAATAAACAAACATTAAAAAAAAGAGAAAAGATTATCCTGGGAAGGCATAGGATGTACATCTTTAGGGACAAAGATGACTTCAGACCCCAAACCCCCCCATCAAGTTTGCTATAATTAAAAGAGAAACAGGGAACAATATAGTCAACATGGTATTTTAAAATGACCATTGAAAGGAAGAGTAGGCCAGAGATTGGTATAGTTTTGAGAATAGATAATAGCCCATCAATGTAGACATAGCTTTTTCACTGATGGATACAATGTAAGGCTTTCCTCCAGTAAAGCTGAACTCCAATTTAAGAGTTCCAGATTTAGATCTCTCAGTAGTTGCCACTGTGNAGGAAGAGTAGGCCAGAGATTGGTATAGTTTTGAGAATAGATAATAGCCCATCAATGTAGACATAGCTTTTTCACTGATGGATACAATGTAAGGCTTTCCTCCAGTAAAGCTGAACTCCAATTTAAGAGTTCCAGATTTAGATCTCTCAGTAGTTGCCACTGTGTAGTTCAGTTCAGTTCAGTTCAGTCGCTCAGTCGTGTCCAACTCTTTGCGATCCCATGAACTGCAGCAGGCCAGGCCTCCCTGTCCATCACCAACTCCTGGGCACTCTCTCTCCTAAATCCAATAAAATTGGCTATCTTCTGATTTCATTTCTGAAGGAGATAGCTCTTCTATAAGAAGGGCATGGCATTTTAAAAATAAGTGACCATGATCCTCGATTCTAGAACATTTCCAACCATTTTTCTTCCACTTTAACCATGGAAACATGGAAAGTCAGAAAGGGAAAGGAACAAGGACAAGCAGCAGGAGAGAGTAAAAGTGAAAAACTAAGAGAAAAAAAGAACAGTGGAAGCAAAGAGGAAGGTTAAACGTGAATGAGCACACAGTTCATTCACTCAAACTTGGAGTACTCAGTGCAGTCAAATTCAGATAGAGGGCAAACTTGGTTTATCACCCCTTTCCCTGGAGGATGCAAGAATGCCACTGCTGGCAGAGATCCTGGAGATGGTCTACTCCAAAGCCCTCATGTCATCAGTGAGGAAAATGAGGCCCTGGAAGGGAAAGTAACTTCAAAGTCAGAGCAGGAAGCCAGGTTCACCGTGGACCAGTCTAAGGGTCTACCAACCACGGCCACAGGAAAGCAATAAAGGCTCTTCCGAGTCATGCACGCATGCTGTTGCTCAGTCATGTCTGACTATTTTAGACCCCGTGGACTGTAGCCCACTGGGCTTCTCTGTCCACAGAATTTCCCAGGCAAGAATACTGGAGTGGGTTGCCATTTGCTCTTCCAGGAGATCTTCCCAACCCAGGAATCAAACCAGCATCTCTTGGGTCTCCTGCATTGCAGGTGGATCCTTTATCACCTGGGAAGCCCTTTCCGAATCACAGACAATCACTAATGATCCCAGGAGTGAAGTAAGATGGAGATGCCCCTCTCTCTCTGGGGGAAAAGCACAGATCAGCTCATAGAATTTAAACACACAGGAAGAGCTGGAATTGGGCACAGCCACAGCCGACCCAGCTTCGGGGGTAATCTGGCCAGTGGAGGCAGCACACTCTCAATTTAGAAAGCTCCAAGTCCAGTTTCTTACATTCCCAACAAACTGTCTCTGGTGGTGATTATGCCGTAACATTTCTGATGATTAAGAGACTTTCATTACATCACTTGGCTTGTAATTAACAGCTCCCCCTGTCTTTAATAAAATAGATGGCATGATATAAAATAAACAAGGGGGACTGAGTGGTAGGTAAACCCGAAGCCCAGATGATATCACCCTCCTCTTCCGTCAGGATGGAGGTGAAGAAGCAAAAGGCTATGGAAAAGATGAGTGGGGTGTGCTGAAGAGGGAGATGGTGGGGAGAAGGCAGGCATTTGCTCAATCAGTACCTATTTTCAGAATTTCCTTCAAGCTGGCTCGGACTGAGAGTCATCAATTATTTAAAAGATGTAACATGATGCTTCCTTTGTTGAGGCAAATCTGCAAGCAGACCCCGAGAGAAAATAAAAAATGAATTAGGCAGAATGTATTAGTCTGCTTGAAGAAAACAAAGATTTAGCTATTGGGACTCTTTTTAGAAACAGTTCAATTTTGTCTCCAAAATTCACAAAGCTTTTTTCTCCCTCTCCTTACCTATTTATTTATTATTTTCTACAGTAGATCACACAAAAGGGGGCATGAATCATTTCCTAAACTTCTCCTTTCTTTTCAGATTCAGCTTGATGTATTGTCTTCATTTAAATTACAAATACACTAATCTGAAACACTGTTTACCAAGCAGCATTTTAAATGAAAGATACAAGAAATTGCATCACTCACATTTTAAAAATGACTTTAGACTTCGGACCTCATAAAAAACAGCCGACAGTGTTCTCTATCTTGGCTGCTGTATTTCAGTCTAGCTAATGAAATTCAATTAGTGAGCTTTGTACTTAGGACATTATGATTCTGATGGTTGGTCTGATCAAAACTGGTGTGCCAAGCCCTAGTTCTGTTTTCTGGCAGACCACAGTTAAAAGGAAAATTCAATAGGGTAGATTGGCATGGGGAAAGTTAGTTTCAGAGGAACTCACTTCTCACCATCATTAAAAAAATATGGGAGGAGGAGAGCTGTTCCCCAGAAGGGTTTTATTATTTACTAATCAAATGGACTAACTTTTTGAAAAACCTCAATACCTAAGTCTGTCATTATCAGTGTTAGTCTTTCCAAAAATAGCAACTGACCTAAAATAAACCAGTAACCAATTAGAATCAATAAATCACAGATTTAATCCATTTTTAGGTTTGGATCTGCCTGAGCTTGTGTTTCAAACAAAAAGTACCAATACTGGACTCTTAGTGATGTCTTTATGTTAATCTTGTTCCTGTTCAGTCGTTAAGTAGTATCCGACTCTTTGTGACCCCATGGATGGTAGCCAGCCACGTTCCTCTGTCCTTGGGATTTTTCCAGGCAAGAATCCTAGAGTGGGGTGCCATTTCCTTCTCCAGGGGATCTTCCTTAGCCAGGGATTGAACCCACGTCCCCTGCATTGACAGGCGGATTCTTTACCTCTGAGCCACCAGGGAAGCCCAATGTCTTTTACAGGCCTTCCCAATTAAAGCAATAAGCATCACCCACAGGAAACCCTGAGCCTTTACAGTGAAGATTCAGATTACACCATCAGTTCAGGAGGTGCTGTGTCTTTAACACCTAAAAGAATTTAACACTTGAAAACAGATACGCACTTAGCAAAAACCACTGGGCTGAAGCCTAGTACATTACACATCTTGATCCTCTACCTGGACCATTGGCCTTTGATTCAAGGGTACCACGTCTGCATGGATCAGGCTGACTAGCAAGACACAATCTAACTCATCATTATATGGCCTGATTCTTTGGAGAGCAAAAGCAGACAAGCAAAAATGGAAATTTCAGATGGACATGTAGCCTTTGGTTTGTTAATAACAATCCTAATTAACTAGCCAATTGAGACCTGAGCATCCATTTCATTTTCAAAGTTGTTTTCTTAAAACACAAACCAGGTCGGACCAGTTCTTTGCTTCCCTCACCGGGAATGACACCCCTGTCCAGCTTGTGACAGACAGAAACCAAAAGGGCCATCCTTGGCATCTCTTCTGTGTCATCACGTCTTTCCCTCTTTCTGGAAAACAATTACGGGAATAATCATCTGAAATTCCAGAAGTGGAGTCTGACTTCTTGGTCCACTCCCTGGAAAGCTATTCTAGAAGCTTTTGGTTTTACCTGAGAGTAACCCAGGATTGAGTACAGATGCTCAGCCTAGACTTCTTGTACCCTTGGTGCTATTTCTCTATGACTCAAAAACTGTACACCCCTCATCTGTTCTTGATAGGAATATATCATATAGATATTTTTTGATGATAAATCCATTCGGAAGTAAACTTTTTCTTGTGTCAAATGCAAAAGGGAAAATGCACACTCACTTCCTTCCCACAAACGGGCTGCCTCCGATGTGTTTTCTCAGAATTCATTGGTAAAATGCCTTGCTAGACTGTCTTGCTCCAGCTTGCTAGAGCAGAGTCTGTGCCTCTCTTCTCAAATCCACACCGACTGGCATCACATTGGTAACTTGAAATCACACTGCAGCAGGAGTATTTACATCAAGGAAATCACTAAATGTCACAACGCAGGTATTTTTACACTATGGTTACCAAAGGGAAAAGGTGAGAGGGGGGATAAATTAGGACTCTGGGATTAACATATACACACTACTGTACATAAAATGGACTTCCCTGGGTTGGGAAGACCCTCTGGAGAAGGAAATGGCAATCCACTCCAGTATTCTTGCCTAGGAAACCCCATGCACAGAGGAGCCTAGTGGGCTGCAGTCCATGGGGTCACAGAGTCAGACACAATTTAGCGACGAAATAACAGTATATAAAGTAGATAATCAACAAGGACCTACTGTATAGCACAGGGAAATCTACTCAATACTCTGTAATAACCTATATGGGAAAAAAGAATCTGAAAAAAAATGGGTTTATGTACAACTGAGTCACTTTGCTGTACACCTGAAACTAACACAATATTGTAAATCTATTATACTCCAATATAAGTTTTTTTTTTAAATCAGGTGTTTTTTCATCCCCTTCCCTCACAGTTTACCAGCACATCACTGGAAAAGGCTTTAATTCACTGTTTTCTTCTTTGCAAATAAAAGGTACTGTAGAGAAGTGTTTTACATCGACACCCATCCTTTCTCTTCTCTTTCCCTCTTTTGGGAGCACGCTAGTCAGAAGTTCACCACCTCTTATTCCTTGGCACCAGGCTTGCCCATCTTTCCCAGCCACTCTTGCAGGCAGGTATGGTCAGGTTTCCCTCCATGGAAAGAGACTAAAAGTGATAGAAGCCTCTCCATACTTGGGCTGTAAGCCACCCCCACAAATACATTCCATGGTTTTTCCCTTTTTACGGACTTCTGTGGATGCTGTGGGCAACCCTGGATGCCACTCATCAAAGAAAGAGAGCGATAGGATAAGAAGAAATCAACCTTCAAATCCCTTCTGGAAAGAGACTTACCCCAATCGGGAATACCCATTGTGAACTTCAAATGTGAGAAAACAATAAGGTTTTTTTGTTTGTACAATTTACTATTTGAGAGTTTGTTTGATTCACCAGTCACCATGCCTATAACTGAGCATTCTTTCTCCTCTTCTTTCAACCACTGTCTTTCCTCCCCCAGCTGATGTGATAAGTCCAGGGATGAGGACTGATCAAGACTGAGAAGTCCGAAATAGGAGTCCTAATATATAACACCGACTTCTCACATAGTTTTTGTTTCACTTAAGAGTTTTGAGTTCTATGTGTTGTTCACGTCAATAGTCATTAGCCAGAAATCTGTGTTATTTCCATATGCTTGTGGTACCGTGTGTAGCTCATTCTTCCTCCCTTTAATGATGTCATCTAAATAAAATGTTCCAATTTATAATCATATCCACATCAGATATATATGAGGAATTTGATCCATATGCCCTATGTCTTGTCAAGGAAATTAACTATATAGTATCGATATTATACAATTAAAATGAGGGCTCTTAACATATTTAATTTCCCCCTGACCTGACTTTCTTCACTCATTGTGAACAAAAAGTATGAATTCATTATTTGCAAATAGTCCAGATTGCTTAATGTATTCTAGAAGGAACGAAGAGTACACATACATGTACTCAAGCACGCATGTTTCTATTGCTATCAGGGACAAAGATAATAATTAAGGTAAAGATAAGGAACCATTCTATGTTGTCAACCATGTAGGCTTAGTGGAACTCTAAATGTATTTTTAGTCCAAATTTATGTATTTTCAGGTTTTCTCTTTCTATAACACTCAAGGTAAAGAAACAAAAAGAAGGGAGGGAGGGAGAGAAAAATAGAGAAGTCCCCCCCAAAATAGTTTCACTCTCTCCATATTATTTACTATATAAAGCATCACACATTTTCCTCCTTGCAAGCCTGCATAAAGAGTCTATTTGGGAGTGTTTGGAATTGTTGTGTTTTTAAAAATTTAACAATCATAGCTCTGAAGCTTAATCACTTGTATGTGTTACAAGACCAGATGGTTCAAGTGGGTGTTTGTTTACAAGCTCTTTGTATAAGGTTTTTTAGCTGCTTCTTAGTCCAAAGCTGGATATTTCAACCAAGAAGGCAATGAGGAATGAGAAGCGACTGGATTTCACAGATCCCTGGACTATTAGACTTCACTCCGCGATCATCCTGCACACCTGTACAAGGGAGGGTTTAGGGCCTAAAAATAAAAACATTTGCATGCCATGCTCTGAGTTCTTCATGGAACTCAGACAGGCTCTAGAGGAAGAAGAAATCTACCATGGGCTCAGCACTGCTGGCTGCTGGCAGTGGACCAACCAGAGAAGAACAGAGCACCCTGCCTTCCTAACATCTTTAACTACCTTGAAGCTCTAGAATTTAAGATGTTTCCTGTTTTAACTGGCTTCAAGAACTGAACTGTTTGACCAGTCTCATCCTCCTCCAGCTTTCCCCTTCCTGATGTGGATGAAAGGAGAGAAAGACAACTTTCTTGGTGGCTGCCCCATTCTCTGTTTCCTCTGTACTAACCACACAGCAAATATTGGCAAATGTGCAAAGGATGCAGGTTTATTTACCACAAAATAAGTCCAATAACATTAAATGTTCCTTAAAAGAGAATGAAAAGTTTCATCAAGAAACAAACTTCAATGGCTTTGAAAAGATGAACATGTACTTCTTGTTTTCTGGATGAGAAAATCCCCTTATAGTTCACTGTCTACTCTGGGGCTCACCTTCTTTCAACAGAAAGAAGGCAGTCAATACTTCCTTATTTTCATTCTCAATAAGATTAATGATGTTCGGCACAGTTAGCCCACCCAGAATTAATATCATACAACACGAGCTATCTGTCCTTCATGGATTCCCCAAACTGGTATCCTTCCTGTGACCACCCAATCAGTTCCAAGAAATAAGATATTAGAGCAAGAGGGGCAAGAGACGCACATAAAAGGGGCAAGAGATGCACCTGGATATCTTAGCATTTCAGTGAACTTCCATCCTATTGTATAACCAACTAGCAAGACATTACATCCCAACAAAAATGGGTTTGATCATTATCATTTCAGGCATTTGATTCCTCTTGTTTATTAGTTTGGGGGATAGATCTTTTCCATAACTTCTTTGGATTAACTCAGCAAAATGGGACATCATTTAACTGCGTCTTCAGGATAAGGCTTGAGAAGGGAATGGCAACTTACTCCCGTATTCTTGCCTGGGGAATTCCATGGACAAAGGAGCCTGGTAGGCTATAGTCCATGGAGTCACAGAGTTGGACACGACTGAGTGACTAATACTTTCACTTTCACTTTTGGGTAAGGAATGCACATCATTTATTATTCATTCTCTGAAGAGCCACACATTATTTTGCAGATAGCTGGTGTTCCAGAAAAGGATGTTGAATGAATGAAGGAATAAATTACTAGCATTGATTATTCTCTTCCAATCTTAATGAATGCAGAGCTTACTTTAATACATGTCATTAGCCTTGGCAAAGTAAAGTCAGGAATACCTAGATAAATGAGGACATTTATGACATGTGACTGTTTTGCCTTCTGAAGACAACTCTTAAGAAAGAACATTTCCCCCAAACAAACAAAAAAAACCAACGGATATTTTAGAAGAGAATATGAAGTATGATTTTTCCCTCACGACTTGATAATCATTTGTTTATAAAACTAACAAAAAAGACACATATTGAATCAGGAATGTCTAAGTGATCTCAGAAACAGCGTCATCTGTACCCATAACATGACAGCATGAATCAAACAAATATGTTCCAGATTCTTCCATGTATGTATCCCAACTCTGGAGCCTGTAAATAAAATTTACAAAAACCTGTCAAGAAACTGTGAAATTAGGGAGAAATAAAAGAGTGTTTTCATTGTTTATAACTTTTAATAAGGAGAGTGTGTATAGTCAAATTCAAATGAAATATTGTCTTGATTTTTTTTTGACTGTGCCAAGTGGCCTGTGAGATCTTAGTCCCTGACCAGGGACTGAACCCAGACCCTCGGCAGTGACAGCATGGAGTCCTAACCACTGGACCTTCAGAGAATTATCTGTCTTGACTTTTAACAAAAGAAATAAAACTTAGCACATATACTTTCTATGGTAACAGCGTCCATCATAGATTAGTTGCTATGGACTGAATGTTTATGTCCCCCTGAAAATTGTATGTTGAATCCTAATGCCCAAAGTGACTGGCATGTGGCCTTTGGGGTGATTAGATTATGAGAGTGACACACATCCCCTGTGGTGGGATTAATACCTTCACAAAAGAGGCCTGAGTGCTCCCTTGTCCCTTCTTCCATGTGAAGTTGCTGCAAAAGACACCGTTTGGGATGAGGACCTCACCAGACACCAGATCTACTGCAGCCAAGACTGTGGACTTCCCAGCCTTCAAAACCGTGAGAACTGAATTTCTGTTATTTAAAAGCCACCTAATTTAGGTGGGATAGATCTTTGTAGGTGGGATAGATCTTTTCCGTAACTTCTCTGGATTAACTCAGCAAAATGGGACCTCATTTAACTGCATCTTCAGGATAAGGCTTGAGAAGGGAATGGCAATTTACTCCCGTATTCTTGCCTGGGGAATTCCATGGACAGAAGAGCCTGGAAGGCTATAGTCCATGGAGTCACAGAGTTGAACACAACTCAGTGACTTTCTGATAGCAGCCCAAAGACTAAAACAGTAGTCCACTTTTAACCAAAAGTTGTTAAATGAATAAACGTATATAGCAGCCAATTCTGTATCACGGTAAAGATGTGGCTTGGGTATAGAAAGTTAAACCCAAACTCAACTTCTGATTTGCTAAAAATCCTTCCCTTACTGTGCACAATGATTATTTATTCTTATTTGTGACATAAAATGAACGGGCACTTGAAACAAGAATGCTTAAAATCAAGATGGGATATTTCAAAATGCATCATTTCCTAATTATACTACTATATAATTGTCTTATCTATGTTTTTCAAAAAGATTATGTCTATTGTATCTGGTAGCAGAAATACTATATGACAGGTGCTACTGTGATTATAACATGAAAGTATCTAGGTAGGATATTTTACACCACAGAAATTGGCAAACTTTACAGTTCAGGATTTGATTTATTGTTTGGTTTACTGTCTTGTCTTCAGAAATGATGGATAAAATGTAAATACAGTAAATTAAATTAATAAAATAAAATGTCCTTTCACATTAAAAAAAAAATGTGCTTTTCCTTTCATTATATCCCTCTAAAAGTCCTGGGAAGATCTAGCTAGGCTTCTGCACACATAGAACTACTCTTCTGCAGACTGAAGGGGAGCAGAAACACTAGCAGTAGCTATGAAATATCACTGGTGGTCACTATTCATGTTTTATATACTGTCAGCAGCAACATGGTCATTTAGCATCAGACACAGCTATCCAGGCACTTAGATGATGCAGCAAGTGTCAATACTGATGCTACCATTTATAGCCCAATAAACTATCCTTTGAACAATATTAGTAACATTAGGCTTAGGTAGCACTCAAAGTACTAATGCCTTAATATAGATATATTGCTATAAGCATAGTTTACAGCACGGAACATAAACACAAATCCAGTGACACTAATAAATCACTTTCTTGACTGCTTAAAAATGTACTGCCAAAATGGGCTTTATGCATTACACAATGGAGCAGAAGGCAGCGATACATATTTAAATTTTCCATTTTTAAGCTGTCACTCAAAAACTTTTCATCCTTTTTTTAGCTTATTGATCTTACCGGCTTGTGATAACTGCTTCAACTGCTTGGTTGAGCTGTTTTTAGCTTCTGCTTCTTTTTAATAAGAGCTAAATCAGGAATCATAAAATGCTACTAATTTAGCATATTTCAATAGAGATGGAAGTTACAAACAGCACGAAAATAGTGCGATTCTCATGTCTTATTGCCCTAGAATTCCAGATTTAATTGCCAGGTGGTATAGTATAATGAAGGGGATAGTGATGCTATGTATCACTATATACACACTTAAAATAAAACTTGTATTAAATATGCTAAAATAGTTGCTCCAGGTTTCCTGATCCCTTCAATTAAATATTTTTGCACATGAATGAATTATATGTGTGTGTGTATATATAGGTTTTTAATTGTTGTTGTATATAGAATAAATTTTGTGCTATTATTTCCTTTCTTTTTGGTTCATTTACAAAGAAAGCTCCACTCTTAAGGTTTTTGCTATTCCTTACCTTACAATATATTGTATTGGCCAAAAAGTTCATTCAGGTTTTTCCATGAGATGTTATGGAAAAACCCAAATGATCTTCTTGGCCAAACCCAACACATCTGGCATCAAAACAACCAAAATATCATCAGCAGAACAGCTGATTATCTGGTCAACCAACTTGCATCATCCCCTCCACACCATGCACGTTCTTCAGCTTGGCATGGCAAAATGTTAACCACAGTCAGGAAACTTCTCAAGGCTGATTTTGGATCAGAACCTTATCCTCTCAGATCTGTGTCTGCTCTCAGAGAAGACTGTCTCTGAACCCTGCAGCAAATTGTAGTTCACTTCTCCCCTCACTGCTAGCCCCAAAGTTCAGGGCTCAGTATGGAAGAAAGAGCAATCCTCATAGCTCATTGCCCCTATTTTGCAAACAGCTGCATGGAATGCAGAAGCCACCAACCCCCAAGGCCTGATCCATGAGAAATACCCCCGTGACCAGTGTACAGTGTGGTCATGATCGTAGCTCTGAGTATAGCCCTGAATCTAACCCACTTAGATAGGACAAAGCACTGGATTTGCTCACAGTGCATATCCCATCACACCTTCCCCCGACGTCCTCCCCAAAAGTGGTGATAGGAGCAACTGTTAAACAACCATGAAGTTTATTCTCAGAGGCAAGAACAGCTGGATTTTTAGTTACCATCATTATATCTAGCTTCTGAGAGAACCTTGAGAGCGTGCAAAAATAGCCAAATTAGTTTAAAAAGTAGATGCGTGCAGGGAAGGCTTTTCTTTCAGCATATTTAAAATCATTAAAACTCTGCCGTCAAAAGTTCATGCTCACTTGACAGAGCCTAATGTCAATAATGTTAAGCCTCCTGCATCATTTCAAACTGAGCCCCCCGTTTGTTCCTGACACAGCTTTGGTGCCAGCTTCTAGCAGGTGGCCACCGCCAAGAGTCACCATGCTTCAACGGAACTCACCATCCTGTTTCCGTATCCCTTGTTTCCACAAACGCTGCTGCTTCGCTGAACATGTCTCACCATCACACACATTGCCCCCTCTGGTTTGTGTACCATCTGTGTATGTAAATGTATGTGGGCGGGTGCACACCCAACCGGAGGGGCACATTTTCATTCCTCTTCCACATCAATATGGTGATGAATTTCCCGCTTGGAGCTTTTCTGACAGCTGGACGAAATGGTAGCTCCAGTGACCAGGGATGTCCTGGCTTCTCCTTGCAGAAAGGTATTCAGCGCACGTAATAATTATCCATCCATCTCGTTCACAGTAAAGGCATGGCAATGCAATTTTAGCCTTATAATCAAGACCGTATGACAAAAAACCAAGGCCATTAGGGACCAATTTTGAGGATTCTCTGCAAGACCATGATTTTCCAACTGCACTTACATATGCTGAATAGTTACCTCTGCACGACCGCACCTGCTCTCATTTATGGAGCCCCTCTGTTTTCCAAAGCTATTCTTAATAATGAAACAGGGTAAAGTTTTAAAGGCTGGCTGACTTTTTTTCCTTCATTATTATTTTTTTTTCATTTCCCTAAGCATAGTATGAAAACGCTGAGGGTGAGGCTTCTGCTCACGCCACTGACCACCCGTCTCTCTCTTCTTCGCTTCCCCCTCTGCCTTGACCCCTCCCATCCTTCCTCTCGGCCCTGCCTCCGATCTGAAGCCTGATCTTCCTGGCCCATAGTTGCTCCACATGGACTTCTGACCGCCCCACTTCAGGTTCAGTGACATAATAATAATGATGTCTCTGAGAGAACATGATGTCATCATAAATCTAAGAGCTGTCCAGCAAAGACTCCACTCGTAATGTGGAAAGATGGCCAGAGTTACTTTGAAATAATACAAAACATGGCTCAAATATTCTTTCATGTCTTATATAAAAATGTTTAGAATAATAAACAAAGCCATACCCTTTGATAGATAAAGCCATAAATACTAGAAGCAATAATATGGTCTAGAATTAATGATTTATCAATTTGAGGGGCAATGGGTAAAAATAATCATTTGACTAGTAAGAAAAAACACGTTATAAAGCCTCCACAAAATAAAAAATGGCCAAGATGCTAGATTTTACTATCATTACTTTGGACTCTCTATGTATAGACTCTTCTCAATCTTATTTTTTAATCATTCAAGGGACAAGAAATTATCTCCAAACATCAATTAATTGTCATCTTGGTTCCTTAGCTCATAAGAGGGCATCATATTATCTCATCTCTGGACATTTTTCTAAAATTACGAGATAATGGACCTTTTAATGCAAGTCCATCACAAATTTTTTTAAATTGTAAGACAGCATGGATAAATAATGCCATAAGCAATAACTCAGTATAATAACATAACAACAACAACAATTAAAAAAAACTCCATACAGTCCCTCTCCATGGAAGAAGTAGTCATACATTGCAGATGGCCATGTTTGGAAAGTTCTGTGAAGATATCCGACAAAAAATTCTTACCTCTGCATTGAGGCCATCAAAACCAATGTGTTTGTTTTGTCCAATGCTCTGGAAATGAAATTGTTATCCATACTTCTCACTGCTTAATTTAACACAATGAATCTTGGCCTGTTCTTAGTAAACAAGGGCAGAATGTATTGTGCAATTTCCAATATAATGTACTAAAAAGTTCCTAATTACTTGATTAAGGGATGTGGAAATAAGGAGATCGTATATAAAAGGAGCCAACGATCTTGGCTTGAGCATTCCACCGGTTGAACAAAGTTCTGATTATCTAATCAGGTTCTAAATATGTGCAGATAATGTATCATCTATAAGAGGGTATAGATCGTGTTAAAATATGAGCTGTTTCCTCAATTAAGGTACTTGCCAGCTGACAGGCAGAGGAGTAAGTTGTGACATCTCAGTAGTGATCCCAACCTGAGTATGTGTGAAGTTAGCTGTTCCTCTGATTTTCACCTCACTGGAACTATTTGCCTTGGCAGCAGCACATGGAGTTGGTTCTACCTTAAATGTGCATCTCTTAAAATGCCTTCCAAAAAGCCTGCCCAGTGGTGCTGCTCTGGAAATAAAGCCATTATGTTACCTAGAAGCTAACCTGTCACAGGCTTGCCAATGCAGTTACAGACAATAGAAAGGGCCAAATCTTTCAGAAGAAATCATACAATTTTGAAAGCTACCTAAGGTGGGTGTGAACAATTCCTGTGTCACTCATGTGCCAATCACTTATCTATCAAAAGCATTAAATCCAGGAATAAACAAAACCAAACTTTAAAGTAGAAAAGAAAAAATAAAATAAATTAAAAAAAAAAAAAACAGGTGGAAGCCTAGTATTCTGCAAGAATCTTAAAATTATACTTTTAACCATAAAGGTGATAAAGAATTCAAGAGGATGAAGACAAACAATGAAAAGCATTGTATCACTGTGATGCCAGATGAGCAATGGATAAAAGTCATTCCAAAACCTCTAGAAGTGGAAAAGGCTCTGTTAGATTTGTATATCTTTGCTCAGCTTTGGAAATACTTCTTTAATTTTGCTCTCTCCCTCACTCGTAATTAAATACTTCCTCGAGTCTCCTCTGTTGATTATTCTTCATTTCCTCATCCCTGAATTGTTAAAGAAGCTAAAACCTTGGACCTCCTTTTTATTCTACATTCATTCCCTAGGTGGTCACAGCTAGCCTCTGTGATTTTAAATACCATACATATGCTGACAAATCACAAATGCATAACTTTAGCCAAAATATTTCCTCTGAACTTCAGCCTCATCGATCCGTCTTCCTACTTCCTAAACAATTTATTTGGATGTCTATTATGCATCTCAAAAGTAACATTTGCAAAATGAGTACTGATTATTCTGTGTCCTCGAA
This sequence comes from Oreotragus oreotragus, assembly GCA_006410675.1. Classification (NCBI taxonomy): domain Eukaryota; kingdom Metazoa; phylum Chordata; class Mammalia; order Artiodactyla; family Bovidae; genus Oreotragus; species Oreotragus oreotragus. The sequence goes on from SJYX01011479.1 coordinate 253,606, forward strand.
TGACTGAGCATCATCTCTGAGCACTCTTGCTGTTCCCTCTGTGGGAAGTTTCTTCTTCCCCATATCTGCCATTTCCTCACTTTTTTTTTTAGTAACTTCTGGAATATTCTGACTAAAAAAAGCAACCACATCTTCCCCATTCTCTATTCTACTTATCCAGTTTTATTTTTCCATAATATTTAGCATTAAGATGTGGTATTTTTAATTGAAGTATAGTTAATTTACAATGTTGTATTAGCTTCCAGTATAGAGCAAAATGATTCAGTTATATATATGTATATATTCCTTTTCATATTCTTCTCCATTATAGGTCATTACAAGACCCTGAATATAGTTTCCTGTGCTGTACAGTAGGTCTTTGTTATTTATCTATTTTATACATAGTAGTGTGTATCTGCTAATCCAAAGCTTCTAATTTATCCCTACTCCCCCTCTTTCCCCTTTTGTAATAAGCTCATTTTCGATGTTTGAGAGTCTGTTTCTGTCTTGTAAGTAAGTTCCTTTGTAGCATATTTTAAATTCCACACATAAGTGGTATCATACAAAATCTGTCTTTCTCTGACTTACTTCACTTAGTATTATGATTCTAGTTTCGTCCATGTTGCTGCAAAAGGCACTGGTCCCTTCTTTTGCAGGGGTGAGTAGTATTTCACTGTGTGTGTAAACATACGTACACGTAGTCTTTACTCACTTGGCCTCCTTTCCTTTCTTCCTTTTGTCCTGTTTTGTTTTCACCTTTCCTTCTTTATTTCTCTCTGTCTCTGTTTCCATTTGTTTTTTCCTTACTTCCCTCCCTCTTCCTTCCTTCCTTTCTTTCCTTATTTATCTCCCTATACCCAAATGTAAGCTCCATCAAAACAGAGAACCTCGAGTCACTGCTATATGTCCTTTCATTCCACAAGTGTGCTGTCCACTATCATATTCCCAGGTCCTAGAACAAATTTTTAACTGTCAAAAGTACTGAGACGACTATGCATTTGGACTGTTTGCAAATTTAAACATGAGAATTTCTAGTCTTCTACTGTATTTGACACGACTGAGTGACTGAACTGAACTGTATTTCCTTAAAAAAAAAAAAACCCTACAATTTTATATTTAAAAAGAAAAAAGAAACTTAAACTAGGATTCCAAACAGAACCTAAAATCCATGACATGCTTTATTCTAAAAAAAAAATGAGGCTGAATCATACATAAACCAAATAGAATTTCTAGAACAAAATGAAAAATTATATATAGAGATGGATAGATTCTATTAAGCAGAGTAATGATAGAATGGATAAATGAATCTTTGCTGACTGCTAGCCATGGGTCAGAAACTGTTAATCCTAACAAGAACCCCATGAGGGAAAATTTCCACTTTACAGATTAGGAAATTAAGTGTTTGATCAACTTGTTACATTTATACAGCTAATCTCAAAGCCAGGATTTAAACTGTATTATATTGTATTGGTTTGCCTAAATATACATACACATGGTGTGGGTATAAATTTAATGTGAATTAGAAACAGAATACTACAGAAAGAAGCCTGGAATACAAAGAAGAGAAAATGTAACGACTGTAGTCTCTTGGAGGCTTAACATAGGCATATGTTTTGATAAAATTATCACATATGTATTTTTACAGTTCTTATATTTTATTTTTGTGATAGTGAATATAAAATATGTATCATATATGTAAATTATGAAACATAATAATAAAATGAACCTTCATGAATCCCCTATCCAGCTTAAGTAATAATCATTGCTAAAACTGGTAAAGTTATCCAAGGACCTTTTTTAATTGCACACAGCTCCATTCCTTACCAGGAATAAACACTGTCTTGAATTGTGTGCATATCATTCCTTTTGTTTTCCCTGGAAATTTTACCACAAGAATCTGTCCTTAAATAGCATAATTTACTTCTAACTGATATTTCAAGATGGCATCATATGGCATATAGTCCTTTCTGGTTGTTTGTTGTTTTCTCATTAAATATTATTAGTATCTTTCTATGATGTGTCTGTGTTGATGCACATAGCTGTGGTTCATTGATTCCAGTGCTCTATCGTATTCCAGTTTATGAATATACCAGATTTACTTCTCCAGCCTTCTGCTAACTTCTTCTGCAGACATCAAAACACATTATAAAGCTACCATGAGATAATGTGTTCCTTATACGAGGACAGACAAATTAATCAATAAAGCCAAATAAATAGCTCAGAAACAGGACCACACCAGACCAAAACCTGGTATCTAACAAAAGTAATTTGCAGATCTGCAGGGAAAAGATGAACTACAGTAAATTGTGCCGAGATCATTGATTGCCTTTAAAAGGAATCCTTCCTTAAACTGTCTATACACAATTGTAAATTTCAGATGAGTTACAAATTGTGAAAAGCAAACCTCTAAAATGTTAAGAAGACAGTATAAGAGAATATCTTCATGACTTTCAATTAGGAAAAAAAATATTTTTGACAACACAAAAAGTGTCAACCATCAAAAAAGACTGATGAATTCTATCTAAATGAAAGTGAGAAGATCTTTTCATCAAAGGATACTATAAAGAAAATAAATGGAGAAGTCATGATTCTCAGAAGATATTTAGGATACATTTATCTATTTCTTATTAAGGATTTCTTTTTTAATTATACTCCAACCTTCTCTGAAATAGTCACTACTTAAATGCCTTCCTTTTATAGGTTCTTTGTTCCTTCCTAGTGCTTTGAAAATTAGGGACTCCATAAACACTGCTGACTAACAGATTTTTATTTTAGGCTGTTTTTCTGCTGCAGTACATGTAAAATTTTACCTTGCTTTAAACAAAGGCTACTAACTATAGGTGGCATTGTTGTAGCGTAGATCATGTTCTCAATTACCTGTATGACAGCAAAAACTGATCCTAGTAAAACTTCATTTAAGTTTTTTAATTCAATTGAACCAGAAGGTCATTGACACTTCAGTAATTGCTATTGAAAACCATTTGGCTAAAAGAGAAAAACACACACATAGATACACACAAAATAAATTGTGACATCATCTGTACTACAGATTATTCATTTTAAATGGATTGCCTAGTTCTTGTTACAAGATCATTATTGCAATTATTTTACCTAATAAATTTCTTAATGATTCCGAAACAATGGTCAAACGTGACATAATTTATACAACCCAACTAAAGAAAAATTGGCAGTGCTTTTTTGGACCACAAACAGAAAGTCCAGTTTTTAAGCTGTGTTCTAGTTCTGAACTATGGAATATATACAAAGGGATGAAAAGAACAAGAGAGGAAGTGATTTGCAAGAAGCTGCGGGAGCAACCCTCTTGCTATAGAAGGGCAGCATGCAGCGCAAGGCCCTGTGCCCGCCAAGGCCCACTGTGTGTGGACGCCCAGGCTGTTCCCTCCCGCTCAGAGGTGTCTGGGAACGTCTTTGACTTTTCTTGATTTCCTCTCTGTTTCCATTCCAAGAAGACAGGGTTAACATTGCTCAGTCAGTCGTGTCTGACTCTGCGACCCTAAGGACTGTAGCCCACCAGGCTCCTCCCCTGTCTACGGGCTTGCCCAGGCAAGAACACTGCAGTGCCTTGCCATGTCCTCCCCCAGGGGATCTTCCCGACCCAGGGATTGAACTCAGGACTCTGGCGTCTCCTGCATTGGCAGGTAGATTCTTTATCCCTGAGCCACCTGGGAAAGCCGGGGCTCAGTATAGTTAAGTGTCTAAAATTCCCCTTCTCTATAAATGTTTAAAAAAGTGCTCCCACTCAAAAAGTATGGCAGAGAGCAGGGTGTGAATGAAATTCTCAGACTAGATATTTAATCTGTCAAGTCCGGCATCTGTCATCTCATTAACTGAATCTTGAATTCCCACAACTAGGAACCTTCTGTTTTGTTTGTTTGGGTTTTTTGTTTTTGCTAAATATAAAAAAGTCATCGTTAGGCTAACACATTCTCTCGTTAAAAAAACGAAGCCATGACGCAACATGGGTAGACTTGGAGATCATCCTGTTAAGTGAATTAAATCAGAGGCAGAAAAACATCATATATCACTAAGATGAGGAAGGTAAAAAAATGATACAAATGAATTTACTTATAAGACTGAAACAGACTTACTCACAGACACAGGAAACAAAGTTATAGTTCCCAAAGGGCAAATGGGGTTAGGGAGTCTGGGATTAGTAGATACAAACTACCACGTATACAACAGATAAATAATAGGTTCCATTGTGTATTATGGAGAACTATATTCAATATCATGTAATAAACTATAATGAAAAATAACATAGATATGAATAATTCAATCATTTTGCTGTACATCCGAAACACAGCACTATAAATCAACTATATTTCAATTACAAAAAAAATAAAGAAGCCAGTCTGATACCAGAATATACGAGTACATTATTTAAAGAATCACTGATATCTTTTCATTTCAAACTTGTTTTTTAAAAACACTGTGTTTCAGGGCTATATAAGCAATATGATGCATGGAAAACAGAGCTCAGGAAACAACAGGGAAAATAAACACAGGTGTGGAAAAGAGCAACTGAGAAAATATATACGTTAATACGACAGGATGGTGACAAGCCAAAGGAAGACCTAGGTAGATTCTGTCTTCTCACAAACAGATGGTGGTTTCTGATACTGTGACAACAACTTGGGCTCTGAAAACACAAACACCTGAGTTTAACACCCATCTGTCCATCTGAGTCATGGACAAGCCATGTGATTCCAAATAAGTTCTGTCCTCTCTCTGGGCTGTTTACTGACAAGACACGAAAGACTATTCAACCCCTGAGCGATCAGAAGATTCGATGAGATGACGTACTTAAAACACTTTGCAAACTGTGAAGCACTACATAAATGTGATTCATCTATTTAAAGCATAATTATCAAAATAGACTCTCCCTGAGGAAAGAACAAAGGAAACGGGCTTACTAAATTATAGAAAAAGGAATTTCTATGACATAGCAGCAGGGAAAAGGTCCTGACTGTGACAGTGATTGCAAGGGAGGGGACAGAGTTACTTTCTGCAGTAAACCACCACTGCTTGATGCAGAATTAAAACAAACTTTCTTGGAGAGAAAGGCATAGAGTATGTGACACTTGCTTGTGCCACTCGGGATAAAAATTGATTCAAAGTTAACAAAGGTCCCTATCTTGTTCAGTCTTCTAAAGACAGCCTTCTACTGTGTCTCCTGGGGCCCCAAGGAATCTAACTGCATCAAACTGTGTAATTCTAAAGTATTTGCTGGCTCTCTCTTGTAAAAGTTTAATCAAGATTTGTCTATCCCCCTCCATTATCCCCACATGAAGCCCTTTTATCTATTTTTACAGTAGGTTCTTGTTGGTTAACTATTTTAAATATAGCAGTGTGTACATATTAATCCCAAACTCTCAATCTATCCTGCCCTAACGCCACTCCCCTGATAACTGTAAGTTCATTTTCTAAGTCTGTGAGTCTGTCTCTGTTTTGTAAATAAGTTCATTTGTATTTTTTTATATATAAGCAATATCATATTTGTTTCTCTCTGTCTGACTTACTTCACTTAAAATGATAATCTCTAGGTCCATCCATGTGTGCGTGTTCAGTCGCTTCAGTCATGCCTGACTCTTTGTGACCCTATGGACTATACCCTACCAGGCTTCTCTGTCCATGGGATTCTCCAGGCAAGAATACTGCAGTGGGTTGCCACGCCCTCCTCCAGGGGATTTTCCCAACCCAGGGATCGAACCTGTGTCTCCTGCACTGCAGGCTGATTCTTCACCACTGAGCCACTGGGGAAGCCGCAGGGCCATTCATGTCCCTACATTATTGCATTCTTTTTTCTTCTTCTTCTATTTATTTACTTTTTAATTGAAAGATAATCGCTTTACAAAATTTTGTTGCTTTCTGTCAAATCTCAACATGGATCAGCCATAGGTATACATATATCCCCTCCCTTTGGAAATTCCCTCCCATCTACCTCCCCATTCCACCCCTCTAGGTTGATACAGAGCCCCTGTTTGAGTTTCCTGAAACATACAGCAAATTCCCGATGGCTACCTATTTTACATATGGTAATGTAAGTTTCCACGTTACTCTAGTTCATTCTTTTTTATGGCTGAGTAATATTCCATTGTATCCACATACCACATCTTTATCCATTCTTCTGTTGATGGACATTTCCCAAATGAAGCATTTTTAAATGAGCCACCAACTTCTAAATGTAATTTGATTGAGTTTTGCCAAATATTAAACATGCAGACTGTCCTTAGGGCAGTCCAGGGAAGAGGAGAATCACCCTGCTCTCTGATCCTTCCCACAGAGGACATTAAGGGCCCCCTTTGGACAGGGTTCTATGGTAAGTGCTAGGAAGACACAGAAAAAGCTACAGCAGACAGTCCGTGCTCTCAAGAAGCCTCAGTCTAGTAGGAGAGGCAGACATTACTTAAAGCCACATTCTCGAAAATTAATGCCTTGAAAGTCTTCAGTGAAAGGACTGATCAACACAAAGCACCCAAGTAAGGGTTACCTAAGGGTGAGAAGAATTAGAAGATACTTGAGGACACAGTAAGTATTAACTAGGCAAACACAGGACTTCAAGATTTCTAAGCATAGAGAGAAGCAGGTGCAAAGGCCCTGGGGCAGAAGGAGCATAACAAGTCAAGGATCTAAAAGCAGCAGCTGGGTGGATGCACAGGGCAAGCAAGAAGCATGGGATGAAACAAGGGGAGAGAAGTGGGTGCAGCCAGACCAGACCAGTATTCTTAGGCCATGTTTAGGATTTTGGCCTTTATCCTTAGAGCAAGGTGAAGCAGCTGAGGCAATGGCGGTTAAGAGAAAAATAAATCACAGGAGTTACGAATTCCTTGTGGAAGAGGTAAGGAATGGCCGTAACTGGGCCAGCCTGCTGAGCTGGGCTTCCCTGATAGCTCAGAAGGTAACGAATCTGCCTGCAATGCAGGAGCCACAGGAGATATGGGTTTGATCCCTGGGTTGGAAAGATTGTTTGGAGAAGGAAGTGGCAACCTACTCCAGTATTCTTGCCTGAAAAATCTCATGGACAGAAAAGCCCAGTGGATTACAGTTCAATAACTGCTAGTGCTGAAGTGGAGGGAGGATCAAAAATCACTGGATTGGTCTTCCCTGGCTCAGTGGTAAAGTGTCGCGCCTGTCAATACAGGAGTTCTTGTTGTTTAGTCATGAAGTCTTCTCCTACTGTTTGCAGCCCCGTGGACCGTAGCCCACCAGCCTCTTCCATTCATGGAATTTCCCAGGCAAGAATACGGGAGTGGTTGCCATTTCCTTCTCCAGGGGATCTTCCTAACCAGGGATCAAACCTGAGTTCCCTTGCATTGGTAGGCAGATTCCTTACTGCCTAAGGGGAAGACTCCGGGGAAGTCTTTCAATGCAGGGGATCCAGGTTCGATTCCTGATATAGAAAGATCCCACATGTCTCGGAGCAACTAAGCCTGTGCCCTGCAACTATTGAGCGGTCCTCTAGGGGCCAGGAGCCGCAACTACTGAAGCCTGCATGCCCTAGAGCCCATGTTCCACAACAAGAGAAGCCACCGCAATAAGCCCGGCATTGCAACAGAGAGTTGCCCCCACTCACCGAAACTAGAGAAAAGCTCTCACAGCAACGAAGACCTAGCATAGCCAAAAATAAATTTTAAGAATTATTTTTAAAAAATCACTGGATAGTCCCTTAGATGTATGGACACCAAAGCAGGGGAAAGGAGTGGGATGAACTGGGAGACTGGGACTGGCATATATTACATATACTACTATGCATAAAATAGACAATTGATCAGAACCTACTCTATAGTTCAGGGAACTCTACTCAATGATCTCTGGTGACCTAAACGGGAGGGATACACCAAAGCAGGGGAAAGGAGTGGGATGAACTGGGAGACTGGGACTGGCATATATTACATATACTACTATGCATAAAATAGACAATTGATCAGAACCTACTCTATAGTTCAGGGAACTCTACTCAATGATCTCTGGTGACCTAAACGGGAGGGAGACTTCCCTGGTGGCTCAGATGGCAAAGCGTCTGTCTACAATGCAGGAGACCCGGGTTCGATCCCTGGGTTGGGAAGATCCCCTGGAGAAGGAAATGGCAATCCACTCCAGGGCTATTGCCTGGAAAATCCCATGGACAGAAGAGCCTAGTAGGCTACTGTCCATGGGGTCGCAAAGAGTCGGACATGACTGAGCGACTTCACTTCACTTCACTTCAAATGGGAGGGAAATCCGAAAAAGAGGGGATATATGTATACGTATAGCTGATTCACTTGGCTGTCCTGCAAAACCTATCAAAACACTGTAAAACAACTATACTCTGATAAAAATTAATTTTAAAAAATTACTGGGTGGTTCCTTAAGTCACCAGCATTATCTCCCCCCAAATTGGACCATATAGGCTGATCATCTCAGTTTTTGCACCCCGTTGGGTATCTCTGCTGAGCGTCATTGCCTTCCCACAAAATCTGAACAATGCACCCCAGGGAGTTTAGGTGCTGGCAGTACCTGATTAAATATACCTGTGGGACGAATGAGGCTGCAAAGGGGTGCAGGTGGCAGCTGATAGTGAATGTGAGTCAGTATGTGCCTACCTAACTCTGGTGGTTCAGATCGTAAAGAATCTGCCTGCAGTGTGGAAGACTGGGGTTCGATCGCTGGGTCAGGAAGATTCCCTGGAAAAGGGAATGGCAACCCACTCCAGTATTCTTGCCTAGGAAATCCCATGGCCAGAGGAGCTTGGCAGGCTACAGTCTATGGGGTTGCAAAGAGTCAGACCCGACTTTGCAGCTAACACTTTCACAACCCTGGAGGTAGATCTGGAAGGAAAAATCATCATCCAAACTTTCTCCTTCTTTCTGCTCCAGAGAATGGCTCTCTCTATTACAAATGTCCCTACTATTAGTAACTCAGTATTTATAAAAGGAAGAGAGAAGAAAAAACTCTGGCAGGGAAATAATAACAAAATGTATGATCCACAGAGGTGGTGGGGAGATATAATGTTATTTTACATATTTGATATAGAGCCTAAATTAAGCCATAGAGAAGAGGCCATGAATCTTCAAAGCCTCATTATCAAGCCTCCTTAAACCTCAAATACAGAAAAATACATTTCATAAACAAAGACCCAATAGGATTTTAATAGTACAATAAATTTCACAGACATTTGCACTAATCACATTTCATTACATTTTTTTTTTAAAGAAATTCCATTTGATGGAGAGTCAGATTTTGAAAGAGGGTGCAAAAGACCTTTTAGGAAGTTAGTTTTTGACTGACCATCAAAATGCCAGTCAGATTTGCTATGGACACATCTGATATTATGCAACTGAAAAGTTGTACATAAGCTTCCTCCCCCCACCTTCCACCACTCCTGAGATTCACTGTATCATGGTCCGTCTCCTGTGTCTCTCAGGATACATCTTTCCTCTAATCATCCCCAACAGCAGGAAACTCGGACCTCAACTAGAGTCATCAACTCATCAGGTGTTCCTGATGCCTTTCAACAGTTGCATGCTTTCTACTGCAAATTTCCATCTACATATTTCCTGATGAGGATGAAGACAGTCCAGTCTGAATGCCATCACCACAATAATCTTAGACCCAGAAAAAGAGATACGTTTATTCATTACTGCTTTCAGACCAGAGCAAAACAGGCTCCCACCTGGGCCCCGCATGTTAGTGGCCCTTCCTGGCTGTGTCCTTCTCTACTGTATGGGACATCTCTAGGGCGGTAGGCTGTGTCCACCTTGAGTTCACGCACCACCTCTAGACCCTGGAAGTGTTGCGATTCTCAAATCCCCTACTTGCAAGCTCCTAAGCTTACTTTAGGTTGGAATCCATCCTCAGGATGCCTGACTACTCTGCCAAAAGTATATTTCTGACCAGAGGGGAGACCCAAGAGCAGCTATTATAAAGGGATATAATTGTGTCGACTGGGGTAAGCATTCATTTGAAGACAAGGCACCTTGAGATGCTGGAAGAAGTTGTGGGTGGGGACTTCCCTGGTAGTCCGGTGGCTAAAACTCCTTGTTCCCAATCCGAGGGGCTAGGTCGGGAAATAGATCCCACATGCTGCAACTGAAGATCCTGCATGCCATAACTAAGCCCGGCACAGTTAGATAAAATAACTCTTTCTTTTTAAAAAAAGATGAAGAAGCTGGGGGTGGAAAAAGGAGAGGATCAGGGTAGAGGTCGGGGGCTGAAACACAGTTTTTGTCCTGTTGCCTTGTTCTAAGGCAGCACTCTAAGAAGCCTGCCTGATTCTATACTAGAACTTGGCCTTTCGAGTCACTCTGAACAGCGTTTCTCAAAATTTGATGTGCTAACAAGGTACTTGGAGGTCTTGTTCAATGCAGATTTGGATTCAGTAAACCTGAAGTCCCCCTGAAAGTCTGCGTTTCTAATAAGCTCTGAGATGATGCTGAGGCTGCTGGCACGTGAACTATACTGTGAGTACAAAGGACATGAAGGTATATTTTTTTCAAGACAGAACGATAGAAGATGTTTTATTTAACAATTTGTTTGGTGTGTAGCTTTTCAACAATTGTGAAAGGGCCTTCACAAAAGGGCCTCCATTTGTGCTATTATTGCCCTAGCCCAGAAAACACTTTAGAAACATGCCTGCCTTTCTTCTTTCATACCAGGGACCCACCGATTTCACTCATCAGAGTTGGGGAGAGTCAGCTTGAAGAACAAAACGTCTCAACAAAATATTACCTGCTTCTATTAATTGTGCTTCAGACGCTGCACCAGAGAGGTCCCCAGGCTGTCCACAGATTCTAATTCGGATCCTGTGAACAATGTGAGGATTCCTCTGCCCTTGGCTATTTTCACTATTCCCAAGCCCTTGGCTCCATCTCTACTTCGTAGTAGTCATTTTGCAAAGAGAAACCAGGGGGACCAGGTCAGATAGTTGCCACTCCTGCCTAGGAAGATGCACACCTTCTTGGGTGCAGGCTCACCTGTGACTTAGACACCTGGCTGATCTGAGATACAGTCTCCTTCCTTGCCCGTCCTGTCTCACTGGGCTCAAGATGCTGTTTCCCCATTCCAGCATCTTCCCCAGTCCCCAGGAATGAGCATGAGATGTCTCTCTTTTTATTTAGTTCTTTGATTTCTTTTTATCAGAGTTTGGTAGTTTTCCTTGTACTTAGGTGTTTCATTAGGAGGATGTTAAGGTGTGTGGTATTGCCGTCCACTTTTTCTTCTACAAGGAATTTGCTTTGTCTACTTTAACTCTTCAATCAAGTCCTCTTCTTAGGCTAACCCCTAATGAATCTTCAGATCTCAGACTATCTGTCATTTTGAGAAATCTTTCTTAGACACATATTTAATCATTCACTCAACTTCTCATACATTCATTTAATACATCTATTTAAAATTTCTACTACATGCCAGGTGTTATTCTAACTCTGGGGATAAATTAGAAATATAAAGTTCTCTGTCCTCATAGAACATATTCCAATGGGGAGGGGCAAAAATAAAAGTAAACATAAAAAACCTTTCTGATAACAGTAACCCAATTGTACGGGTACTTATTAAACAATGAACGAAGGCATGCTGAATTCCTTTAGGAAGACCATGGAAATTCACTTTGGGTTAGCTTCTTCCTTAAACAAATTGAAAGAAAAAATAGATAATCTATTTTATGTCTCTACTGACTGTAGCCCCTGAACTAATTCAGTGATGAGTACACCTGCTTAAGAAATATTTAAAACAGGTGACTGATGTTTCAGGAAGCACAGTTTGGACTATAGGCTCTTCTACAGAAATCTGTAATCAGGAATGTTAAATCTTAAATGGAGACTGCCTTTCACAACAGATACATAAGGATTCCCTTTGAATCGAAGGAGCAGGCACACATAAAAGAATTACCACCGTCTTTATTTCAAATCGAGACGTGTCCCTTTCCCTACTCCAGATTCTAATTCAAACAGCCACAATCCACAGCCCTTCACTCAAATCAAGTTCAACTGATCGGGTTCAAAAATCACCACCAATGGTGGCTTTTAATTTAATCCTTTGGGTGTTGTCTTCATCGCAAGCAGGCTGGGAACCACTGGTAGAAACATTATTGAAGCTACTGAAAGTTTTACTATCAACTGGAAAATCCACAAATAAAAACGAAGATTAGAAAATGCATCTCCAGAAATCTAATGTGCAGTTGGCTAAATGATAAACCAATTTGAATTAGTGAATTCTAATTGAAAAACGGCATGACAAAGTATTTTCCCATTAAAACAGGAATTTGCTAAAGGCATTTTCAATTATTTATCATGCTTCAGTAAAAAGCTTCACACATCCTAACGACACAGTGTCTTCAACTTTGCCTACTGATCGAATTTTTAGCACAACGGCACCTAGCTCAGATGACTTTAAAAATTATATGCCAATGACCTTGACGGTGTTCTTTAATTTTTATGAGGTTCTTTTTTCCCTTGCTCTCTACAGTCCTCACATCTAACTGCACAGATGCTTTTAACTTGATAACCTAATTATTATCTATAAGTGTTAATATTTTTAACCTTATCGGGGCTGATCTGCCTCCTGGAAACTGACAGTTCACTGGGCTTTACTAGAGGAGTAGAATATTTGGAAATTTTGACCACCGAAAAGGACGTTTTAGATGAAGGACTATCTCCCTTTGAAGTTCACAAATATTTGAATGTCCTTTCAATTGCTTAGATAACTTACTCTTCTCAAAATCAGGGCAGAGGTGACTGCTGGGAGCCAAAATTGTGGATTCCAGGCCCACAGGGAAGGGAATATATTTGGAACATAATACTCTGTTGGTGCTCAATAAATGTTTATTAATGAGCCCCAATTTTTGACCCAGGCATGGAGAATAAGTCCAAGGAAGGAAGATTATGCAAATACACAGAAAGGTCACCCAGCCCTACATGGGGGTGTGGCCCAGGGTGGGGGCAGAACCAAGTCATTCAGGTGACAGGACATTCTCCTGGGTGTATAGCAGTGACCCTGGCAACCCCCACTCCAATAGTTATCTATTCCATTAAAAATGTAGAAGAACATTTTGTCAGTGGTTGCAAAAACTGCTGTTCGAGGAAAAAAACAACCAATCACAACAAAAATTCAAAACACTCTCCACATAACAGCTTAAAGACATTATTGGGCCAGAAGATTCTTGATGGCGAATGGAGTGAAGAAAAACAAAATGTGACCTATAGAAATTATTCATAATTCACTCTTATCCACTGACTCTTGTATAACCCACTAGTCACTCAGTTAGTCCACACTATAAACTTGCAGGAGAGGGGAGTGCTCTCATGAAAAAGTTAGTCGCTCAGTCATGTTCGACTCTCTGCAATCCCATGGACTGTAGCCCACCAGGCTCCTCTGATCATGGGATTCTCCAGGAAAGAATACTGGAGTGGGTAGCCATTCCCTTCTCCAGGGAATCTTCCCGACTCAGGAACTGAACCCGAGTCTTATGCATTGTAGGCTGATTCTTTAGTGTCTGAGCCACCAGGGAAGCCCAGCTCTCATGAAATCAGGCTTCAAAACATCTTTTCAGACAACAGATTTTTCCTGAAAGTGACATGTCAGAAAGAATCACAAGCCTGGGAATTCATGCGATCCAGACTGATGACAGCAGACAAGGGCCACTCCAAAAGTGAAATTTAAAAAACGGTACCACCTTCCCTGAAAGAAAACAGAAAAGCTCAAAACAGTTACCAAAATGCCTTATAAGATTCATATGTCCTTTCTCTCCAATACTGCAGAGAAGAATGTCTGTATGATTTGGCACCAGTCATTAGCGATTCAAAATTATTGTTTTTAATCTAGTAAGTAAAACAGAAATTTGCGATGGTTTATTTTAATAAAATATTTATGAGCTTTAGGAAAATAGCTAAAACAGCTCTGATCTGAAAGTGAACAATGAAAATGAACTAAATTGATATCTCCCCAGTAGGACACGCAGCTCAAATCACATATACATAAAAGACTGTCCCATCTAAACTAAAAATTTTAAACTATATTTTGTAGGCTTCCTCTGCTTTTAATTGAAATCTTAGTTGAGGTGGAGATTACCTCTTTTCCTTCAGCTATCCTCACCTTGTCTTGCCTGAGGGCCCATAAATTATAAATTATTAAACAATCATATTTGTAGCAGCCAATTGATTTTTTAGAGAATCCATATTGATTGAGATATTCTAGACTAATTATGTGAGGTTACGGTATTTAGATATTATTACCTCTGATGAACTCAGTTGGTAGAGCTTTTCTTCTATTTATGTTATACTCTATTAATACATAGTCCAACTTGCTTGTCAGCCTTGGATTCATCCATCAGACCAATAAATGTGGCCAGTTGGCCTTTGCAATCGCCAAAGCACTCAATATGCTAAAACAATGCCAGCGCTCCATAAAAGATCATAAAGACTGTAACTGCCATAGGTTCGTGAGCTGGTTAGCATCGTAACTGGGGTTGAAGTCATAGTTTTAATTGTTGGTTAGGCTAATTCATCTTGCTCTCTTCTAGTAATTCAGAGTGAAGTGAAGTGAAGTCGCTCAGTCGTGTCCGACTCTTTGTGACCCCATGGACTGTAGTCTACCAGGCTCCTCCATCTGTGCAATTCTCCAGGCAAGAGTACTGGAGTGGGTTGCCATTTCCTTCTCCAGGAGATCTTCCCAACCCAGGGATCGAACCCAGGTCTTCCGCATTGCAGGCAGACGCTTTACCATCCGAGCCACCAGGGAAATGGCCAGTGGGTTACACAAGAGTCAGTGGATAAGAGTGAAGTGGCCCAAACTGGGTAAATTAATTGCTAGTTACCAGAAAAAAAAAAGAAAAACATCAAGTTCACAGCCAAAAGTTCTTCAGCACCTCTCTCTTCATATACAAAAGATAAATACATGTTCAATATTATAATAATGCCTAACAACTGTATTTGAGATGTTCTTCTTTGCCTCAGCTCTTCAAGGACCCTTTGGATAACTGAAATGTTGGAATCCCAAAAGCTATGGTCTCAGCACTTAATAAGGAAGATGATCTTTATGAGAGTAATTTTGCTGAGTTTAAGTGTCTACTCTGCCCCAGACAGGCTATATAAACTTGGTCAGAGTATTTAACATCCCCAGGACCTCCAATGGTCTGAAAGATGAATGAATACCTACTGCATAAGTTCAACTCTGATAATATAAATAAAAGCATTTTAATTTTTAAACTACAGTTCAGTGCATAGATACATTTTTGTTGTTATAGTTGATATCAGAGTGAGAAACTGTCTAAGGTTTTAAAGGCTGTAGGCGGCTTCCCAGGCGGTGCGACTGGTAAAGAATGTGCCTGCCAAGGTAGGAGATGTAAGAGGCATGGGATGTAAGAGGCATCCCTGGGTCGGCAAGATCCCCTGGAGGAGGGCATGGCAACTCACTCCAATATTCTTGCCTGAAGAATCCCACGGACAGAGGAGCCTGGTGGGCTACGGTTCACAAGGTCACAAAGCGTTGGACACAACTTAAGCGATTTAGCACACAGGCACATTGAAGAGTGTAGAATGAAGGTCTGCAGCTCAAAGGTTTTCTTTCTCTCTGACCTCACATCCAAACCATTACCCCATCCTGCCGGCACTACCTTCAAAGTACTGGGCTGGCCAAAAAGTTCACTCGGATTTTCCTACAACATCTTACAGAAAAACCCAAGCAAACTTTTTGGCCAACCCAGTATATCCAAAGCCCCTCAACCGTTTTTCACTACCTCCATGTAGGCCTTGAGGGTCCAAGCCACTATCACCTCTCCCTGGACTATAACCATGGCCTCGTAGAGAGGCTCTCTGCTTTTGCCCTTGTTTCTTTAAAAAGCTGCTGGGAGGATCCTTTATAAATGTCAGATCATGTCATTCCCCTCCTCAAAATCCTGCAGTTGGCTTCATCTCATTCAGAATACAAGCTACAGCCATGACAGTGACCCAAACATCCACTCAGCTCTGCCCTCTTTCTCCCTTGACACTCTCTCCCCTCACTGTTCCTTCCCGAGTATACTCCCCTCCAATCTCATCGCTGTCCTCGCTTACCTAGAACACACTGGATGCTGCTCTTGCTCGGAATGCTTGCATCTGCTGGTCCCACCCTCTGAAATCACCCTTCTCAGCCATTCACATAACCATTCCTTCAGTGGCTTCAGTTCTTTCTGCAAATGTCATCTCAATGGAGTCTTCCCTGACCAACCTTATATAAAATCAAATCCCAACCCACCTCCCCTCTGTCTTTTATCCTTCTTCAGTTGTTTACTTTCTTACTAGAATATAAGCTCTATGCCAGCAGAGGCTCTGTCTCTCTTATTCACTCTTCTGTACCCAGAACAGTGCTGAATCAATAAATACATGTTAAAGAACAAAAGAGAAGAAAGAAAAACAAAGGAACGGATTCCAAATCCTCCAGCTCTGCCTTCTAACAACATTCGTTTCCTTTAATTGAAGTAGAGTTGATTTACAATGTTTTGCTAGTTCCTGCTATATAGCAAAGCGATTCAGTTATACACATGTTCTTTTTCATATCCACTTCATTATGGTTTATTACAGGATATTGAATTCAGTGCCCTGTGCTATACAGTAGGGCTTTGTTATTTTATATATAGTATTTTTTGTATCTGCTAATTCCTAATTTATCCCTTCCCCACCCCACTTCTCCTTTATTAACCATAAGTTTCTAATAACATTCCTGATTGTTATAAACCAGTAAGCATATGAAAGAAATAGCCAATATACGCTTAATCTCTAATACACTATACGATCAGGGCATTATCCAAAACTCTGTTTGCAGGATTGTTCCCACCCAACTGGTTACAATACTGCAAATTAGTCACAAGTTCCAGTGTAACTCGTCAAGCAGAAGGGAATTATTATTGTAATTGCAATCATTATCATTAACATTTCTGTGTATTTAAAGAAAAAAGCTGGTAACTTCCATCTACGTTCATCTTTCCAAAAATTGCTAATTGACTTGAGCCTCTGAAATTTCTGATTTAACAGGAAACTGAATTTGACTCCTGCAGATAATTCATTTTTCCAAAGAGAAAAAGAAGCAGCCGAAAAAAATATTTCAACACTTTGTAAACTGAGATTCATAATATTTGTATTCCTAAACCACATATGCATGAGGCTCCAAAGTTCTCAAGGTAAAGAATAAAAGGGCTGGTATATAATTTTTTAAACAGAAAAATGAGCAGCAGCACTTTAAAACTTCTCAGTTGGAAAGGGATATTTTTGGTCAATGATCTATTTTTATTTCTGCTCTGCTGTTTCTCGAGGAGTCCAATGACAAGGACCTGTCCTTCAAAGTTTTAGTCTGTGGGCATAGAATTAGCATTTTCAATTATTTTCCTTGGGTGAAGTATACAGGTCTCTTTCCCTTCCTACCCCCCACCAGTCTCCCCTTTTCTTTCCCCTCTGAGGACAGGGAGGGCAGTTTCTGGGTTACCCTTTCTTTTTTTCCAGAATTTTCTCAGCAGGCTACCAACATACTTTTAAAAAGTAATTTACAGCTCTTTTTCCAAAAAGATAAGAATCACAGAGAGGATTTAGACACCATATGACATACACTCAAACTATCAAAACTATTCGTTTTAGCTAACAAATTCATGTCATTCTTAGCAGATACATATTTTTGTGACTCCTTCCAATTCTGCAGCAAAGCTAGTTAACTATCATCTCGGAATCTTGGATAATATACACAGAACAGTTGCCCTTACAGACGTATTTAATAAAAACAAACACCGGTTGGGAACTTAGAAATGAGACCTGATTACTTTGTCACCCAGGGAACAACCACTGTTCTACATTTTTCTTTTTTTCCCCTACTTTTTGGTCATGCCATATGCAGGATCTTAGTTCCCAATCAGGGATCGAACTCACGCCCTCTGCACTGGAGGCAGAAGCTTAACTACTGGACCACCAGTCCCTATATCCTTCTTTCCATGATCATTTTACCACCTTTTAATACAACAATATAGTCAGCTCAAGGGCAGATATGGAAAGGAGGCGACAAAGGGGCAACTTCTGTTTAATTTTTAGTAGAATCAGTATCCAAAAAGAAAGCTAGGAGTAAGGACTGAACTCGTGTGGAAGCCATAAATTCTTCTATGGTGATATGGTTGTCCTGCCGATTGGGCGGAGGGCCTTAGGAGGGAGCCTCCTTTATTTGGTCTCTGGTCTCTGTTTATTCAGAGAAATAAATGATCTTCAAACACACTAGAAACACACCATAGCTCACTTAAAAGGCACAACACAGAATTCTGAAACTACTCACTTCAATCTTCGACCTTTTGGTATCTTGCCGTTTCACAACTAAGGCTTGAGGGGAAATACCAGAGACACAGAGGTCTGGGATCTAATCTCTTTGACTGCGAAAAACCATCCTTAAAGAGATTTTAAACCAGGTAACTGATGGAGTAACCAGGATATCTCTTACATGGGTGTGAAAGTGCCAGGTCTGTTGGGCACCAACTATATGCCGGGTCCCTGTAAGTTTCTTTACGTATTCCATTTTGAGAAGCAGATTCCTGGGATGGACCACCTTAAACTCTAACCCCAAAAGCTCAACATCAAACTGTCTTGCTGCTGCTAAGTTGCTTCAGTCGTGTCCAACTCTTTGCGACCCCATGAATTGCAGTTTTTCGATGAGTCAACTCTTCGCATGAGATGGCCAAAGTATTGGAGCTTCAGCATCAGTCCTTCCAATGAACACCCAGGACTGATCTCCTTTAGAGTGGACTGGTTGGATCTCCTTGCAGTCCAAGGGACTCTCAAGAGTCTTCTCCAGCACCTCAGTTCAAAGGANCTTCGCATGAGGTGGCCAAAGTATTGGCGTTTCAGCTTTAGCATCAGTCCTTCCAAAGAACACCCAGGACTGATCTCCTTTAGAGTGGACTGGTTGGATCTCCTTGCAGTCCAAGGGACTCTCAAGAGTCTTCTCCAGCACCACAGTTCAAAGGATCAGTTCTTCGGTGCTCAGCCTTCTTCACAGTCCAACTCTCACATCCAAACATGACTACTGGAAAAACCGTAGCCTTGACTAGACAGACATTTGTTGGCAAAGTAAAGTCTCTGCTTTTCAATATGCTATCTAGGTTGGTCATAACTTTCCTTCCAAGGAGTAAGCGTCTTTTAATTTCATGACTGCAATCACCATCTGCAGTGATTTTGGAGCCCCCCAAAATAGTCTGATACTGTTTCCACTGTTTCCCCATCTATTTGCCATGAAGTGATGGGACCAGATGCCACGATCTTAGTTTTCTGAATGTTGAGCTTTAAGCCAACTTTTTCGCTCTCCTCTTTCACTTTCATCAAGAGGCTTTTTAGTTCCTCTTCACTTTCTGCCATAAGGGTGGTGTCATCTGCATTATCTGAGGTTATTGAGATTTCTCCTGGCAATCTTGATTCCAGCTTGTGCTTCTGCCAGCCCAGCGTTTCTCATGATGCACTCTGGAGAGAAGTTAAATAAGCAGGGTGACAATATACAGCCTTGACGTACTCCTTTTCCTATTTGGAACCACTCTGTTGTTCCATGTCCAATTCTAACTGTTGCTTCCTGACCTGCATATAACTTTCTCAAGAGGCAGGTCAGGTGGTCTGGTATGTCCATCTCTTTCAGAATTTTCCACAGCTTATTGTGATCCACACAGTCCAAGGCTTTGGCATAGTTAACAAAGCAGAAATAGATGGTTTTCTGGAATTCTCTTGCTTTTTTGATGATCCAGCGGATATTGGCAGTTTGATCTCTGGTTCCTCTGCTTTTTCTAAAACCAGCTTGAACTATACAAATATTGCTTTCCATGAGCTATCCAACCATCTACTGGAAGTTCATTGGCTCTGCAGTTATCCCAGGGCTGAAATCTACTTCAGAGCATGTATTGCAGTCTGTCTAACACCAACTAACATAAACATCTGATTCAAGTTACTTGGAAAGGTGTATCCAACAACATTGCTAGTGCTAACACAAAAAGAATGAAAAGAAGTGTTAGGTACTAAAGATGTAGAAACATGCAAACTAGAGATCATTTTAAAACTATAAAATAACATTCACTTCAAGCTGAGTTTCCCAGGTGGCACTAGTGACAAATAATCTGCCTGCCAGTGCAGGAGACATAAGAGACAAGGGTTCAATCCCTGGGTCAGGAAGACCCCCTGGAGGAGGAAATGGCACCCTACTGCTGTATTCTTACCAGAAGAATCCAGTGGACAGAGGCGCCTGGTGGGTTACAGTCCACAGGGTTGCAAAGAGTCAGACATGACTGAGCGTCTGAGCACACACACACACATTAAACTATATAAGGGTCACTCAGTATGTCCAAGGAGAACATGCTCCTAAAAGGGCATGAATATGTGTGTTCATGTATACAATACACATATCGCTCCCTTCCCCCATCCACTCTAGCACTCCCAGGTTAAAATATAAAGAAGTTGGAAGGAATTAAATTACAATGCTATTCCACAAGGCTGTAAATGCTTAAGCTACTGGCTGAATCTCTAACCCATGTCAGTGCCATTGGCTGTTTCATTAAGCTCACCTTTGGCAGGTGTAACCTTCATAACCCAGTGTCTCCATTGGACTGACATTTACACAGCAATATCTTTTTAAAGCAATAGCCGTCAATGTTAAACACCTCTTAATTATGGGCTCATTGAACAAAGGTAGCATTCATCTCTTCGTTTCACATAGACAGGCAACGGCAGCGGTGGTGGCAATTTTTATTTGTAGGAACCTAACTGCCACTTAAGACTCATTTTTATTACTCTTCAATAATGAGGTTTGTGTTTTGTTTTGTGCTTAAACGATGGATTGGACTCCAGTGAATCTGTCTTTCCTCCTTATTACTCTTATGACTTTCATGAGGAAGGAGAGGGTTTAGGCACGTCCCATTCTGTATCCTGCCTTAAACCAAGTGCGCTAGAGGGGAAATAAGTAAATCTGGAGCCTCCCTGCTCTCTGTATTAGATTAATCACAGTGGGCTCCAGAGGATGGAGTATCTAGAGCGAAGATGGAATCGTTTTCTTTCCTATACTAGGCTCAGCACTTTTTACATTTCTATTCATAACAGGGTTAAAGCCAGTGGAATGCCATCTCTTTTTTCATGTCGGTTTCTTGAACTGTTTATAGAGAAATTCTAGGAGTAGTATTGAGACAAGTATGCATTATTGGCTTAAAATTTTTTTTAGGAGACATTTTCTTTGCAACCCTCTGGGCCAGGGCATTTCCTCCGCCTCACGCTAGGCCACTGAACCTTATCTGTCAGGCTCATAGAAGTCAAGTTCTAATGCAACCAAACAATATTAGGAGGAAAAACTCTTACAAATTAGAGAGTACACAAACTAAGTTTTCAGTGAGGATCTGTAATTTTGCTTTTTAAGATAAAAATGAGATGGACTAGGTTTGGAAAGAAATTTTAGCGACATTGACAGTTTTAATTTTGTCTGGTGTTTGGCGAGTACTTCCTCAAACTCTTCTACAAAGAATGTGAGAGCTGAAAAAGTCCTTAAAAGCTGAGAATTAAGTACAAGGCCAAGGTCCCACAGCCGGCAGGGGCTTCTACATCCAGCCTTCCTTCTTCTATGAAATATTTATTAAGTCAGGTATTTGCGATTTTCTGACTTTCTCTGTAAGAGTAATTAACCAAACGGAGGAAGGAGGGGACTGAGAATCTAGGGAAGTCAGGTTATTTGCCTAAAACGAGGGATGGCAAATGTCTGTGAAGTCCAATCTGCCTCTTCCGTCTTCCACCTCCACCTGCTTTTTAAAGTTCTACTGAGGAGGCATGATGTGGGGTGGGAGGTGGGAGGGGGGTTCATGTTTGGGAGTTCGTGTACACCCATGGCAGATTCATGTCAATGTATGCCAAAACCAATAGAGTACTGCAAAGCAAAATGGAAAAAAAAAAAAAAAAGTATCATGGTAGAATTTTTCTTTTTAAATATAGGCTCCAAATAATTTCATTTTATTTTCTCAAAAACACAAAATAATCATTCTGAGGGTCATCAGTAAAAAGAAAAAGAAAAAAAAATCAGTCATTACACCATGCTTGTCCTAAGGACACACATTTCAAAACTGATTCTATGTAGAAATCTATGTTTTAATGTGTTAGTCTTTATGATGCTTTGGACATAAAGGTTTCCTCCTGTGATCTTTTCACAGTTAAGTTTTAAAATAAATAAATAAATAAAGTTCTACTGAGACATAACCAAGCTCATTCGTTTACATAACTAAGGCTGCTGCTGTACTATAACTGCGGACTTGAATAGAAACAGAAAGTATTTATTGTCTGGCCTTCACAGAACAAGTGTGCCAGTTCCCTGCCTAAGGTACACAGTCATGGCTGTGTGAAGCTGTGAGTGCTCAATCGTGCCCAACTCTTTTGTGACCCCATGGACTGTAGCCCGCCAGGCTCCTCTGCCCGTGGAATTTTCCAGGGCAGGAATACTGCAGTGGGTGGCCATTTTCATCTCCAGGAAATCTTCCTGACTGACCCAGGGGTCAAACTCACCTGTCTTGAGTCTCCATTGGAAGGTGAATTCTTGAGCACTGCATCACCTGGTATACAGACTTGGTATTAAACCCCCCCCACACAGGGAATAACATGGCTTCTATTCAAATACGCTACCCTAATTTTACCAGGCACTTCCCTGGTGGCTCAGACAGTAAAGAATCCGCCTGCAGTGTGGGAGCGCTGCGTTCATTCCCTGGGTTGGGACGATCCCCTGGAGGAGAGCATGACAACCCACTCCAGTATACGTGCCTGGAGAATCCCCATGGACAGAGAAGCCTGGCAAGCTCCAGTCCATGGGGTCACAGGAAGTCGGACATGACTGAGCGACTAAGCACAGCACAATTTTACTAGAATCAAGAAAGCTCGCCTGGACATTGTGGGCTCAGTGTTGCAAAGGCACATCCAATATCTGTCCTTCAATCGCTATATACAGTTGCAGGCACTGATGCTGGGCTCTGCTCCCCAAAGCTGTCTGCAAGGCTGCTGATTGCCAATCCCCTCAATGGCCATCAGAGCAAAAAGAACCATCCCTGTGCACAAACCCCATCCTGCTTCCCTAATGGATGGGTGCCTTGTATTGAGAAGAAATGTTTTTCTGTGCATCCAGTGGAACTGTGGGCCATTTGGGCTCCTTGAAGAAGTCCAAGTTCTTTTTCCTTTATTGTCTCCTCTCTTCCCTGTTTTCCTGGAGCTGATTAGGCCATGTGCTTAAAGAGATGAAATACTCAGGGGGATAAAAGCCAATGTGACCAAGTACACAAGGGCTGGAGTCTCTTTTCCTTCACCGGTTAGGTCTGAACAGCCAGCTCACCTTAGAGAAGTCACTTTCCTGCGCTCTCTCTCTCCACTCCCCCCTCCCCTCCTCTCCCCCTTCCCTCTTCCCTTTTCTCCTAGAAACTAGCCAGCTGTACACAGAGATGTCTTGGGTTGGCCGTGTTCGTGGGTTTCTCCACACAATGTTATGGGAAATTCCAAACATTTTGGCTGGCCAGTCCAGACAGCTTAGTCTGGCTAGATTTGACACCTTAAAAGGCCCTCTAGCACTCCCCGTTCTCGGGCACTATCTCCTCCAGTTCCTCAGATTATGGTGGGGATGTGCCACACGGGCTTTCCCTTGAAGTTTATAAATGTGTGATCCAGGACGGGCCTTCTGGGACAATCAGCCTCTGAACTTACCAATACGGGTTTGGAATTTGGCACCGTACACACATCCCAATACAGGGTTACTTACCCTTACCCTATCCTGTGATCTGTGATCCGTGGCTCAGTCATGTCTGACTCTTTGTGACCCCATGGCCTGTAGCCCGCCTGGGGTTCTCCAGGCAAGAATACTGGAGTGGGTGGCCATTCCCTTCTCCAGGGGATCTTCCCGACCCAGGGACTAAACCTGCATCTCCTGCATTGCAAGTGGGTTCTTAACTACTGGACCAGGCATAAGCATTGCTTGGGGTTTGCAAGAGACAGAACAACTGATCACAGCCAGAGTCTTAGATTCTTGAGTCTTCTCATCATGATATTAGAAAGACAATGTAGTGTACAGTAGTGGAGCTAGAACTTCGAGATTCAAAAGCCAGAATCAGCCACTTATTAGCAACTTGGCAAATCACTCAAATTCTGTGCCTGTTTTCTCATCTGGAAAATGGGGACAATAGTAGTCTCTACGTCACAGGAGTGTTGTGAAAACTAAATAGCAACAGGCGCAAAGTCCTGAGAACTATGACTGGCACCACGATAAGGACTATAGTAAATGTTTCATAATTGAGGTTAAAATTGAAATTTTATATCAGAGGAAATCTATTACCAACACATTAGGCAGAGTCAGTTGTCCAATTTCAGAAAAAGGTTTAATAGTGATGTAGTACAAATGCACATGTTTCATGGAGGCTCTACTTCTTTTTAAAGTAATTCCTAAAGCACACTCTAGAACCAAACAATCCAATATTTGAGTACTCCCAAAGGAAGCTTCTAAAACATCACATTGCTGAGGATTTTTCTGTATAAAGCTATTGTTTCCCTCCTTTTCTTTCCACCCAACTTAAAGTGTCTTCTACTCCCATATCTCTTTTTTCATGAATTTCTTTTAATAGCCCCATCTATTGACTACTAAACCCTATTCTGTCTTGCCTATTTGTGTAGTACTAACACTTGCCCGCCGTATTACAACACCATGCATGGGATGAAAACCTTGCTTAGCAAAATTTACTAGGCATAAGCCCCAGGTCTGCTGATGGCTCTTGTTCAAACACAGCCATATTGCCTAACTTTTAGTCATGTGTGTTCATCTGTCTTACAGATACCTCCAGATACATGTCTCATGGAAGCTCAAATCTCACCAAACTAAACACACAATTTTTAACCCAAGTCTATTCCATTTCTTATATCTCTCATAAAATAAATGGCTTACTACAGTGCTATTTACAGTAGCAAAGACATGGAAGCAACGAAAGTGCTTATCAGCAGATGAATGTGAAAAAAGAAGATGAGGGGTGTGTGTGTGTGTGCGTGTGTGTGTGTGCGTGTGTGTGTGTGTATAATTGAATACTACTCAGTCATAAAAAATGAAATAATGCCATTTGCAGCAACATGGATGGACCTATACATTATCATACTAAGTGAAGTAAGTAGACAGAAAAAGAAAATACCATATGATATCACTTATATCTGGGATCTAAAATATGACACAAATAAAATCATTTATACTACATTAGGCATGGTTAGCTGTCCAATTTCAGAAAGAAATGTTTAACGGTGATTTAGTACACAGAAACAGACTCACAGATATAGAAAATAAACTTATGATTACCAAGGAGGAAAAGGGGGAATAAATTAGAAGTATGGATTAACAGGTATATACTACTATATAAAAAATAAATAAGAATTTACCATATAGCACAGAGAATGGCATTTAATATCCTCTAATAACCTATAATGGAAAAGCATCTGAAAATAGATACATATCTGTATAACTGAATATATATATATATAACTGAATCACTTTGCTGTACACTTAAAACTAATATTGTAAATCAACTATACTTCAATTAAAAACTTAATGACTTACTAATTTTTTTTCAAACCAGAAATAGATCCTCAGTTCCTCCTATCTATCTCTTCTTTTCTCATATTTAAAAAATGACTGGTCTCTTTGAACAGTGCTTAAGTATATCCTCTCACTCCAATTCTGCAGGCACCGTGCCAGTTCACATTCAGATAATCTTGTCCAAGACTACTGCAATAGACTCCAGTTTTAGTAACTCCCAGACCCTTGAATCCATCATCCAAGGCACTGCTTCCCTAACCTCAACTGGACCACCCCTCACAGTCTCACATGGTTTCAATGGTGTCCTCAATCCTCCAGGTACATCCACAGCTTACTACATGGCACACGGTGTCAGTGATAACTCTATTAACTGAACAATCCTGGCTTCCTCTTTTGCCTCCACTCTGGTGGCTCAGAGGTTAAAGCGCCTGCCTCCAATGCGGGAGACCTGGGTTCGATCCCTGGGTTGGGAAGATCTCCTGGAGAAGGAAATGGTAACCCACTCCAGTATTCTTGCCTGGAAAATCCCACGGACGGAGAAGCCTGGTAGGCTACAGTCCATGGGGTCGCAAAGAGTCGGACACGACTGAGCGACTTCACTTTCACTTTCACTTTCAACCATCTTTTCATTTTGCACTCCAGCTATATAGAGTTAATAGAGTTTCCAAAACATTCCAGGTGGTCTCCGGCCTTTACATCTGCTCTTCTCTCATCTTGTAAAGCCTTTTCCTACCTGGTCCATAGGAAAAAACTACTTTTTTCCATAAAGTCTCAGATCAAATGTTATGCATTTGCTCCCTTTCCTGACTATATTATGGACTGAATACCTGCTAAAATAACCAGATAACATGCTAGTCACTGGTTATAGAGTCATGCCTATGAAAGCAATCCCCAGATATGAGCTGACTTCTCCTCCATGCCAACCCTGGACCTGATGCATCTTTCCATTACAGTAGGAAGGGCACGAACTTGGAGTTACATGCATGTCAGTCTTTCCACTCTACCTTAAGCATGTGCATGTTGCTCAGTTGCTAAGGTGAAAGTGAAAAAGTGAAAGTGTTAGTCCCTCGGTTGTGTCCGACTATTTTGTGACCGCATGGACTGTATCCCTCCAGGCTACTCTGTCCATGGGATTTCCCAGGCAAGAAATCTGGAATGGGTTGCCTTCTCCTGGGGATCTTCCCGACCCAGGGATTGAACCCGCGTCTCCTACATTGGCAGGCAGGTTCTTTACCACTGAGTCACCAGGGAAGCCCGCACCTTCAACACAGTATTCAGCAACATGTATGTTAAAAGAATGAAAAAGCACACTCCGTCTCTTTGACTAATTTGTCCTCTGGTTTCACTGAATTTCTCAAAGGGCATAATGACATTCAAGGCACCGTGGTCAACAGTACAGGCTCTGCAGTAAGACAACCTCAGTTCCAAATTTTGTACCACTACTCTTCATCCATGAGACCTTGGACAGACTTCTACTTAGTTCTATAAAGTGGAGACAATTCTGGTATCCAGTTTCCCAGGGCTGCTATGATGATGCAACAGGGGGACGCAGGTAAATAACTCAAAACGGCATCCTGCATGAAGCAACTCTTCAATAAACGTTAGCTACTAATTTACCCTGAATGCTACGCATCTACCTATATGAGACAACAAGCTGTAGAAATGGATAGGAATTAATTGCTTTGTTCAAGACATTAATTAGTCCACCCATTTTTCACTTCCCATACGGTTTCCAACTGTGTTGAACCTAAAGGGTTAAACAGGCAAACGCACAAACATTCTTCCCACCAAGGCTTGTCATCTGAGGATGAGGGTCGGGGAAGGCAGTGCTGCTGGTTATGGATGTTAAATCAACAATTTTTTCTTACAACGAACCCCTGGCACCCTGTTCTCACCATGTCATGGCCTGTGATGACTTAGTGTCTCCCAAGCATGACCAAGCGATTAGCAGGGCTGTGTCTGCGCATCTCAACAGTAATGGGAGCTCTCTTTCCATTTGCCGTGTATTGAAGCCTGAGCGCTTCGCTGCCTTGTGCATTTTCAGCTTGATGAATTCATTATTCTCCACATTTTTCTCCTCCCTCCTTCAGAGAAAAACCTTTCCCTAAAATGCCAGGATTTTTGCCCCGGTTTTAAGAAAATTTTTTTTTTTGTAAACATGCAACTTGGACAGCAAGTCTGCAACAGCTTAGCTGCACCCTGGGCCACTTGAAGAAGAGGAGAGTGACATGTCAAGTTGTTTAATACAACCCCCACAGCATCTCCTTTCACTGGAGAGAAAACATGCGGGTGTCAGTTGGGCATTTCTCAAAAAAAAAAAAGAATACTTTTTTTCAGCTCTGAAAAGGGACGAGGTTGAAGTTATTTGTCCTAGATGGACAAGGATATGCTGGTCTAAATATGAGACCTGAGAGCTTATCTCCCATGGTTTGCTTTTTTTGTCCCCCATAAACAAAGCCCACCCCCATACCTGGAGTGTATCCTTTCCCTCTCCCCCGTATAAAGAATGTCAGATCGTTTCAACACACTGTGCTCACGGACAGGGATATGGTCGGAGGGTGACAAGGGCCGTTTCTGTTGATCTGTCGCTTTAGAAAGCACTGTCAGAGAAAAGGGAAAGAAATTATCCTAATGGAATAAAATTGTACATGGCAGAAGAACACCTTACTTAAAACCGATCTGTGGCTTGCAAACTTCTTTTCAGCCATATGACTGGCTTTCAGTAGCAAAAGAACATAGGAGAGAACTCCACTCCACCATAAACAGCATAGGCTCTGCCGACATTTCTGAATCAAGACCTTGAGTTCAGCGAGCAACAAGGACTCTGCACGTGTAATGGGCAACGTCACACGCACTGGCCTTTCTGGTGACGGGCGGATGCCAAGGTCACAATCATCTTTGATTTTACCTTCACACACACAAAATGACAGGAGCCATCAGTGAACTGCATCTAAGGGCATTAGGAGAATAACGCAAAGCGCTGGCCTGGGCATCAGGCCACCTGAGTTCGAAACCAGACCAGCTCAGGGACCCTGAACAGGTTGTTTAATTCCCTAAACTTCAGCTTCCTTACCTCTAAAATGGGAATGGTACGATACACCTGATATATAACCTGGTGATAAAATAATACATGAAATATGCTTACCACGTATTTGAAGTGAAGTGAAGTCGCTCAGTCGTGTCCGACTCTTTGCGACCCCATGGACTATAGCCTACCGGGCTTCTCCATCCATGGGATTTTCCAGGCAAGAATACTGGAGTGGGTTGCCATTTCCTTCTCCAGGGGAACTTCCCGACCCAGGGGTCGAACCTGGGTCTCCCGCATTGCAGGCAGACGCCTTACTGTCTGAGCCATGTGGGATTTTCTACTATGAAAATCCATATCAAACACAGTGGCATTGATTATTCTTTCTTTGATTATTGTAATTTCCTAATACATCTTTCAATATTTCCTTTTGCAGGTATCACAGATTTTCTGGATGAAAAATTTTGCTGTTAACTAAAATTTTTACTTTACCCAAGTAGGAACAAAATGATGTACCTCTTGTAGATAGATATATGTTTTTTAAAAAAGAATCTACTCCTCAAAAGTTGGTAACATACAAAGGCACTGGTTTTTTTTTTTTACAACAAATACCAGATTGTGACAAAAATGCTTCTTTCTATAAAATAATGTCAAAAAGATCCCACAGGCTATGGGTTTCTTACCCACAGCAAGGCCTTATCCCCCAGAAGGTGAAAATATCCCAAATGGTTATCTCCTCCATTAGGCAAAAAAAAAAAAAAAAAAAATCCTGCCACGCTTCTCAGAGGCACAACCTTGCTGTGGTCACACAGCCTCTGAAGATGATGCTTCAGATCTAAATATAGGGATGTGGTGGGGGTGGGGGGCTGGAGATAATAAGAACAGGGGTGAGCAGAGGCCCATGGGCTATAAATAACCAATGAGCATGACAACGTTTAGAGCTGCCCATGTGCAGGACTCCAACAAATTTCCCACTTTGTTTCCTGAAACAAAAGAAACAAGAGCTATGTCCAGGTTTCTCTGAACCTCTGGCAGGAATATACTCTTCTGTATATATATATATATATATATTTTTTTTTTTTTTTTTCTTTTGAAGAACTGCAAGCTCAAAATAGTCACCATCGCATCAAGACTATCTCATCCCAAGCTGCATCCACACTCACGAGTTAGGATGACCCGTTCACACTCGTCGGCACTGGCTTCACGCAAAATAATAATTCCCTAAACATAAAAGGTTCACCTGGCCAAGTCTTAACAGGCAGAGTACATATTTCAGCTGCAAATATTTGTCCCTTTAACATCTTCAAGATAGTTGCTCTTTACAATGTTTTGGCAGAAACAAACATCTCTTCACCTGATCATTTTCACCATTCCTCTAATGGGAAAGTGCTGACTAGATGAAGGGTTTACAAAGGTTCTGTGTGCAGAGAGTAAGACTCAGGTGTCTCTAAAATCATCTCTTCAGAAAAAAGCACAACCAACATTGCTGAAACCCTTTGAGCTGTCTCCCTTCAAAACGTTTCTAAGCTCTATGGTACCCAAGAGTCCCCGAGTGAGCCCACTGGACAATTCTGCATAATCTTAGGCTAGTCACACGGAGTATTTGGTGACTAATCTGCATTCCTGTCAAATGGATGGGGTCTATATATGCCTGTGGATTTGTAGAGTCCCAGGAGGAGTTTGGGTCCATAAACCACTGAATGAATTCCATTAATACATATATGTGGCTTTTTCACCTGTGACATAAATGACATTTTTTTACTCATCTATTTCTGAATGTTCTTTATTAAATAATAAACTCAAGAAAAATTTCATACAAATCACCAGTGTCCGTAACTATTATTCCTTATTATTACGATGGCTTCTTCTCGGGCTGAAGTGAGAGTCTAATTTCAGAACCATGGTCGATTTGGCCCCCTTGGATGGCAGGGCCAGATCGGCAGGCTACTTTTGCAAAACCAGATCTCTGACAGGTCAGTTGGAGAGATCAGGGAAAAACTTTGAACTTTAAAATACATTAGAATCAGAGGCTAGTGTAGGGCAAGAAGTTCTTTTGGACAACTTTACAATTCATCTGGCTTTTCCCACCTACACAGGGGTGCTAAGTCCTTCAGTTGTGTCTGACTCTGTGAACCCATGGACTGTAGCACCCAGGATCCTCTGTCCATGGGATTCTCCAGGCGAGGATACTGGAGTGCATCGCTGTGTCCCCCTCCAGGGGATCTTCCCGATCCAGGGATTGAACCTGCATCTCCCATGTCTCCTGCATTGGCAGGTGGGTTCTTTACCACAAGCACCACCTGAGAAGCCCAGGGATGGGTCCCTGGTAAAGAGATTCTAGAGCTCACAGATCTACCTCCCAGAAGAACCTCCACGCACCGGAAGAGACTGGTCAGTAAGACTCCGAGGAACATGCTGGAAACCTCACCCCCAGGCCCAGGCTAGAGAAGCAGGCAGTGGTTCAAATTTCTCCAAACATTGCAAAGGTAAAGTTGTTCCCTTGATGACTGGTTCAATTTCCCCTTCCTGCTTGGAGATACCTTTCCAGTGCTAAAGGTTTGGAACTCTTGAGAGTGTGCATGCTTTAGTAAAATATGTGATTCTACTATAAGCCTACATCTTCGTTAAAGGGAAAACTAATTTCAAGGGGGAAAAGCATGTGAAGGAATCTTGATGCTTTCTTCCTGGCTTTCCATCCAACCCCAAGATGAGTCCAGGTCAAGAGTTTGATGAAGATACTCCTTTCCAGTCTATCATAGTGGAGGCCACCTTGCCCATTTTTCTTCCCTTACCAATTCAATACAGGTTGACTTAACTGTCATCATCCGTATTTTATTTTTTTTGCCAAGAGGTATTCTCTGGCCACTATGATTGTTTTTACCTGCTTGCCTACATGGCAGTCCATAAAGGATCTTCATGACCCAGATAATCATGAGGATGTGATCACTAATCTAGAGCCAGACATCTTGGAATGTGAAGTCAAGTGGGCCTTAGAAAGCATCACTAAGAACAAAGCTAGTGGAGGTGATGGAAATCCAGTAGAGCTATTTCAAATCCTGAAAGACGATGCTGTGAAAGTGCTGCACTCAATATGCCAGCAAATTTGGAAAACTCAGCAGTGGCCACAGGACTGGAAAAGTTCAGTTTTCACTCCAATCACAAAGAAAGGCAATGCCAAAGAATGCTCAAACTACCGCACAATTGCACTCATCTCACATGCTAGTAAAGTAATGCTCAAAATTGTCCAAGCCAGGCTTCAGCAATACGTGAACTGTGAACTCCCTGATGTTCAAGCTGGTTTTAGAAAAGGCAGAGGAACCAGAGATCAAATTGCCAACATCCACTGGATCATGGAAAAAGCAAGAGAGTTCCAGAAAAACATCAATTTCTGCTTTATTGACTATGCCAAAGCCTTTGACTGTGTGGATCACAAGAAACTGTGGAAAATTCTGAAAGAGATGGGAATACCAGACCACCTGACCTGCCTCTTGAGAAATCTGTATGCAGGTCAGGAAGCAACAGTTAGAACTGGACATGGAACAACAGACTGGTTCCAAATAGAAAAAGGAGTAGTCAAGGCTGTATATTGTCACCCTGCTTATTTAACTTATATGCAGAGTACATCATGAGAAACGCTGGACTGGAAGAAACACAAGCTGGAATTAAGATTGCTAGGAGAAATATCAATTACCTCAGATATGCAGATGACACCACACCTTATGACAGAAAGTGAAGAGGAGCTAAAAAGCCTCTTGATGAAAGTGAAAGAGGAGAGCAAAAAAGTTGGCTTAAAGCTCAACATTCAGAAAACGAAGATCATGGCATACGGTCCCATCACTTCATGGGAAATAGATGGGGAAACAGTGGAAACAGTGTCAGAATTTATTTTGAGGGGGCTCCAAAATCACTGCAGCCATCAAATTAAAAGACGCTTACTCCTTGGAAGAAAAGTTATGACCAACCTAGATAGTATATTCAAAAGCAGAGACATTACTTTGCCAACTAAAGTCCATCTAGTCAAGGCTATGTTTTTTCCTGTGGTCATGTATGGATGTGAGAGTTGGACTGTGAAGAAGGCTGAGCGCCAAATAATTGATACGTTTGAACTGTGGCATTGGAGAAGACTCTTGAGAGTCCCTTGGACTGCAAGGAGATCCAACCAGTCCATTGTGAAGATCAACTCTGTGATTTCTTTAGAAGGAATGATGCTAAAGCTGAAACTCTAGTACTTTGGCCACGTCGCACGAAGAGTTGCCTCATTGGAAAAGACTGATGCTGGGAAGGATTGGGGGCAGGAGGAGAAGAGGACGACCGGGGATGAGACGGGTGGATGCCATCACTGACTCGATGGACGTGAGTCTGAGTGAACTCCGGGAGATGGTGATGGACAGGGAGGCCTGGCGTGCTGCGATTCATGGGGTCGCAAAGAGTCGGACACGACTAAGCGACTGAACTGAACTGATGTTTTTCCCAATAGTCATGTATGGATGTGAGAGGTGGACCATAAAGAAGGCTGAGCACTGAAGAACTGATGCTTTCGAACTGTGGTGCTGGAGAAGACTCCTGAGAGTCCCATGGATTGCAAGACAATCAAACCAATCGATCCTAAAGGAAATCAACCCCGAATATTCATTGGAAGGACTGATGCTGAAGCTGAAGCTCCAATACTTTGGTCACCTGCTGCAAAGAGCCAACTCATTGGAAAAGACCCGGAGGCTGGGAAATATTAAGGGCAGAAAGGGAAAGGGCTGGCAGAAGATGAGATGGTTAGATAGCATCCCTGAGTCAATGGACATGGGTTTGAGCAAACTCCAGGGACTAGTGGAGGACAAAGGAACCGGGCATGCTGCGGTCTACGGGGTCACAAAGAGTCAAACATGACCTAGCAGCTGAACGGCAACAATGTGGCAGTGCTGATGTACCAGGAATCAACATCCAGCAGCAGCCCTGACCAATGAGTGACGGAACTGGTGAACAAATACTTCATCTTCATCACCTACTGGAGGCCTCACTCTGAGGCTTCCAGAGTTTCCCAGCAGGACTGAGTTCCACTTATAACTTCCTTGATGATGAAAATCTTTACTGGCTGCCTTCCCTTCTGTGTCTTCCTTCCTCCCTGTTCTACTGAGATCGCTTCCCAAATAAATTACTTGCCCTTGAATCTGTGCCTTGGGGTCTGTCTCAGCTGGAATTCAAACTAAGGCTGTGAGATATTTAAGCCTCAACAGAGAAAACACATTTGGAAGAAAAGAAAGACACACCCAGATTTGCATAATTACTATTATATGACCTGTTATAGTTAACTCCAGGGCTATACGTGTCCATCATCATCTCTGTTTGAATAAGAAACTTGGTTGGGGGGGAATGACTTACCATCAGGATTTAGGGGTTCCATGAAAACTGCAAAGACTTTTTGGACTACCTGTGAAAGACTATTTTTTAATCTCACCCCAGATTCTGCCCATGATCCCTCATACTTACCCTTTGCTTTCCTCACTGTAATTTCTGAAGCTCAGGCTCTGAGTGTTCCTACAGGAACCAGGTAACAAGCCCACTGTCTTCCAGCTCCTGCCTGCTTTATGGGGCTCCTTCCCCACCTTCCCTATCTGTGCAGCACTTGGCTCTGGCCTCATTTTAGTTGCCACCTTTTGGTCTGAGAACCACATCCCTCGGATCCAGTGGGTTGTGAATTGATGGCTTGACTATTCAATTCACACCTGGCTCCTCCTCTTGGGTAACTCTTTGGGTTCTATATCCTCACGTTTGTACCTTTCTCTGGCTTGGATTCTGGTCTCTACACACTTGCTGCTCTTGGGTTCTTCCCCACTGACCTGTGCCTTTTAGACACTTCTGCGAGCCCTCCTGTTTGCCCCTAGCAATTTACCACATGCTCAAGGAAAAATTTATTACGGATACTTATTCAGACAAAAGTGAATTAGAAGATAAATGTGCATAAAGAACGATAACAACAAAAACACGTTTTATGTGTTTTTGGAGTGCTTCAAGTTTTGTTTTTTCTTTTTTCTACTAGAGGGAAGGCCCCTCAATCACAGCCTTTTAACCGGAAGGGCAACAACCCACTTCTGCCATGAGACACGAAAGACAGAGTTTGCAGATGGAGTCTTCCTCGTGTGCCCAAGTGCCTAATGTTTGCATTTAATTATTTGTCTGTAAAGGGAGGAGTGGGTAATTCTTGTCAAGGAGATGAAACTAAATATCAGACATGAGTATATTACTCAAAAAGAGATTTCTAGATTTAGGTAATGTATCACCCTTTCTCATGTCAAAATCTTTCATCAGGGAGGTAAAAATATGATTTCTAAGATAACACCAATCAAAAACTGCAACTCAACTCTTTGATAACATGTAGATATGTGTGCATTTAAATCCAGCACCAGATTTCCTTCATACAATGTCCTATTCCCAGTTATTATTTACTTAGACACAGCACCTCAGTGATAGCACACACTTTTTCCTTTGTATTCTAAGATAAAGGGTGTTCCTGCAGCTCCTTCCAGGAAGGCTGTCTTGATTTTCATGGGTTTTCACCTGTGCTTCAATAACGGGCATTTATAAGACATTCTCCACTAGAAAGAGTTAATGAGGTTGAAGTTCTGTATCGGTCATGGCTGAGATGTTTTAACAGTTTCCTAAAATTCACTTTCTGAGAAGGGTGGTGTGTCTTTAATCTAGATGAACGGTGTGTGTAGGAGTGAAGTTCAGGGGGGAAAGGAGAGATCCTGAGCTCTTTAGAATGACTCTGAGTTGAAACAGTCATTAAAGTAGCTGGATGACTAAGAAGCTATGTAAATAATCTATAGCAACATTATGAAAATCTCTTATATCCCAAAATTCTCTTAAGATTATCTGAACTCACAAAGAAATATCATCAGAGATTTTTTCTACATGGGTCTACTCCTAGGTCAAGCCATCCATAACCTGAAGGATAGCATGAAAGGCAAAGATGATGTTTCCAAAACAGCGTAACAGTTTCTAGAAGAGATTAACATATGTTAATCAGTGTGCACCCCTCACCCCAGAACACTGATATTTTGTAATCTTAATCAATAAGCCTAATTGTTAGAGCTGAATAATAATACCTCTTATCTAAATTGCAAAAATTAAAAAAATAACAAAAGCATACATATTTTAAAACAATCACTGCAAACAATTTACTAACCTCATCCCTATAGTTCCTTTCATGTTTGGCCATAGTACCATTTTGATATCATAAAGTTTAGAAAGACAATTAACTTCATGTATCCCTATATCATGTGTTCCTATACAGAGCATCGAGTTCTCTGCCATCTAAACAAATATTAGAAGACTTACTCTGATTTTACAGAGTTTTGACTGTTCTCAACCACGCTCTCCTGAGCTCTTGAGCGGTGTTTGTTGTTGTTGTTGCTGCTACTGTTGTGCCATTAGCCGCCACTACATCTCATGAGTTCAGCAAATATTCGCGAGTCCACCCTGCACCAAGCACTGGGCATACAAAGACACATGCACCCCAGTGTTCCCTGCAGCACTATTTACAACAACCTGGATATGGAAGCAACCTAAACGTCCAGCAACAAAGAGATGGATAAAGAAGATGCAATACACATACAAAATGGAATATCACTCAGCCATGAAAAGGAATGAACCCAGGTCATTTGGAGAGACGTGGATGGACCTAGAGAGTCTGCTATGTAGAGTGAAGTAAGAAAGAGAAAAACAAATATCATCTGTTAACACATATATGTGGGATCTAGAAAAATGGTACAGATGAACCTATTTGCAGGGCAGCAGCAGAGACACAGATGCAGAGAATGGACACGTGGGCATGGGGGGAGGGAAAGAGAGGGTGGGACCAAGTGGGCGATTAGCACTGACACACACACCGCTGCCATGTGTCACATGGGTTTCCCTGGTGGCTCAGATGATAAAGAATCTGCCCACAATGTGGGAGACCTGCGTTCAATCCCTGGGTTGGGAAGCTCCCGGGAGGAGGAGGGCATGGCAATCCACTCCAGTATTCTTGCCTGGAGAACCCCATGGACAGTGGAGCCTGGCGGGCTATGGTCCATGGGGGAGCAAACAGTCGGACATGGCTGAGCGACTAAGCACAGCCATGTGTAAAACAGCTAGTGGGAACCTGCTGTATAGTGCAGGGAGCTCAGCTCGGTGCTCTGTGATGACCCAGAGGGGTGGGATGGGGAGGTAGGTCCAAGACAGAGGGGATATCTGTATGTATATCAGATGCGTATATGTGTGTATCACAGATATATATATGTGTGTGTGCGTATATATATATATATATGTATGTATGTGTGTATATATGTATATATCTGATTCATTTCACTGTATAACAGAATCCAGTACAACATTGTAAAGTAACTATATCTCCAATTAGAAGAATGTGAACAAGACAATGTTCTTTCCCTCACAAGACTTACACCTCTAATGGGGGAGACATCCAAGGAATATGTAAATATATCCCTGATAGAGAACTACAGAACAGGATAGAGTAGGTGAATAGAAAAGAATGATCCTCTGAAGAGCAAAAAGCAGAGAAAGGCCATGGTTAAGAGTTGTAAGTGAGGAGGACCCTATAGGGCCTTCCTAGAACAGACTCCCCCCAACCCCTCCCTATGGCCTCTGTCTGCCTCTGGTCTTCAGAAAACCTTTAGCCTCCCAAGCCTTCCCTGAGTCCCAAAGAATAAACTTAATTAGAGAAGTGAGAAAATGCAGAAGCAAAGGAAAACAGTGAAACAAGGCAAAATAATAATAGGTTAGCCATGAAGCAAAGTCTTTTAGTGCCTCCTTAAGGACTATAGATAATATTCTGAGCCACATGGTTTGAACTGTTTTGCAGATCCAGGTGGAAGGCATTCTATTCATTGCATGCTGCCTACAAGCATGGAGAACCTCAGACCAGTTGGAAGCAGAAGGTTGAAGATGCTGACTCCCACTTACTTCACCATCAACCAATCAGAAGAATGTCCACGAGCTGATCACAATCCCTGAAAGGAACTCCCGTATCCTGTCTTTAAAAACCTTTCCCTGAAAGTCATATAGGAGTCCAGGCCTTCTGAGCACTAGCGACCTGGACTTCTTGCATTGTGTCTTCAATAAACACTGTACTTTCCTTCAACACGATAGATTGGTGTCAGCAGGCTGGCTTTGCCGTGAGCAGGAGAGTGGACCGAAGTCTGGTTCAGCAACAGAATCAATACAGACCTCTCTGAATAGGTGCCACGCTTGCTACCAAAGTAAACTTACAGACTAACAAACAAGAAAAAATAGATTCTGGAAAGCAATTTCCAGGTGTGTTTTATTTGTGCCACTTCATGTACCCTATATGTGTCTCTCTGGTATAAATCCCACTTTATTCCATCACTGAACTATACCTAGGCTGAGATTTTCATCCCCAACTTNAGTCTGCTATGTAGAGTGAAGTAAGAAAGAGAAAAACAAATATCATCTGTTAACACATATATGTGGGATCTAGAAAAATGGTACAGATGAACCTATTTGCAGGGCAGCAGCAGAGACACAGATGCAGAGAATGGACACGTGGGCATGGGGGGAGGGAAAGAGAGGGTGGGACCAAGTGGGCGATTAGCACTGACACACACACCGCTGCCATGTGTCACATGGGTTTCCCTGGTGGCTCAGATGATAAAGAATCTGCCCACAATGTGGGAGACCTGGGTTCAATCCCTGGGTTGGGAAGCTCCCGGGAGGAGGAGGGCATGGCAACCCACTCCAGTATTCTTGCCTGGAGAACCCCATGGACAGTGGAGCCTGGCGGGCTATGGTCCATGGGGGAGCAAACAGTCGGACATGGCTGAGCGACTAAGCACAGCCATGTGTAAAACAGCTAGTGGGAACCTGCTGTATAGTGCAGGGAGCTCAGCTCGGTGCTCTGTGATGACCCAGAGGGGTGGGATGGGGAGGTAGGTCCAAGACAGAGGGGATATCTGTATGTATATCAGATGCGTATATGTGTGTATCACAGATATATATATGTGTGTGTGCATATATATATATATATATGTATGTATGTGTGTATATATGTATATATCTGATTCATTTCACTGTATAACAGAATCCAGTACAACATTGTAAAGTAACTATATCTCCAATTAGAAGAATGTGAACAAGACAATGTTCTTTCCCTCACAAGACTTACACCTCTAATGGGGGAGACATCCAAGGAATATGTAAATATATCCCTGATAGAGAACTACAGAACAGGATAGAGTAGGTGAATAGAAAAGAATGATCCTCTGAAGAGCAAAAAGCAGAGAAAGGCCATGGTTAAGAGTTGTAAGTGAGGAGGACCCTATAGGGCCTTCCTAGAACAGACTCCCCCCAACCCCTCCCTATGGCCTCTGTCTGCCTCTGGTCTTCAGAAAACCTTTAGCCTCCCAAGCCTTCCCTGAGTCCCAAAGAATAAACTTAATTAGAGAAGTGAGAAAATGCAGAAGCAAAGGAAAACAGTGAAACAAGGCAAAATAATAATAGGTTAGCCATGAAGCAAAGTCTTTTAGTGCCTCCTTAAGGACTATAGATAATATTCTGAGCCACATGGTTTGAACTGTTTTGCAGATCCAGGTGGAAGGCATTCTATTCATTGCATGCTGCCTACAAGCATGGAGAACCTCAGACCAGTTGGAAGCAGAAGGTTGAAGATGCTGACTCCCACTTACTTCACCATCAACCAATCAGAAGAATGTCCACGAGCTGATCACAATCCCTGAAAGGAACTCCCGTATCCTGTCTTTAAAAACCTTTCCCTGAAAGTCATATAGGAGTCCAGGCCTTCTGAGCACTAGCGACCTGGACTTCTTGCATTGTGTCTTCAATAAACACTGTACTTTCCTTCAACACGATAGATTGGTGTCAGCAGGCTGGCTTTGCCGTGAGCAGGAGAGTGGACCGAAGTCTGGTTCAGCAACAGAATCAATACAGACCTCTCTGAATAGGTGCCACGCTTGCTACCAAAGTAAACTTACAGACTAACAAACAAGAAAAAATAGATTCTGGAAAGCAATTTCCAGGTGTGTTTTATTTGTGCCACTTCATGTACCCTATATGTGTCTCTCTGGTATAAATCCCACTTTATTCCATCACTGAACTATACCTAGGCTGAGATTTTCATCCCCAACTTTCCCCAGACAGGGTGTGATATGCTGCTTATAAAGGCCAAAGGATAATAGAGTGTCGCCAAGTGGATTGCAGATTCCCATGCAGCCTGGACTCTTCAGACCGAATGAATCAGCTGGCCCTGCATGACCTCAATTAAGATAGGAATGGGGGCTTCGCTTTGGCCACACATCCTAAACCACATACTGTGCTTAAGTATCCAAGCTGTCAGTCTCTGTGAGTCCCCTTTAGCAATACTTAACGACGACTTGTGACATGGGATTCTGAAAGCTTTTTGAAAGTCTTACTCACTAATGGACAGACCTCTTACATATTTTATAGAACTAAACAAACATCAAAGGTAACACTCAAATGCAACTTGTTTTTTTCTAAACTCTCTAAAGCCTTGTCAGCATATAAACTCTCCTGCAGGTCTCAGTCAAACAAAGAGCACATGACTGATGGATTTTTAGGGGGAAAAAAAAAAAAAACCAGATTCCAAGCTTCTTGAGGGCCAAGACTCAGTTTTACAGTTTTGCTTCCCAGTGCCTAGCACAATGTCTGACACAAAGTAGGTGGGCAAGTAATGTTTAATTGTACTGAAGTGGGGGGG
Source organism: Oreotragus oreotragus (assembly GCA_006410675.1). Lineage (NCBI taxonomy): Eukaryota > Metazoa > Chordata > Mammalia > Artiodactyla > Bovidae > Oreotragus > Oreotragus oreotragus. The sequence continues at coordinate 293,910 of SJYX01011479.1, forward strand.
AGGAAATTGCAAAATATTTAACCACATAGAACAATCAGCTTTTGCTGATTTTCCCTTAAATATTATTAGCTATCTCCAAAGTTAAAATGTAACTGAAAATAACAAAACATATTTATATATACAGATAAAGAATTCTAAGTACACTCTAAACAGAGCTTCCTATAAGACTTTACGGGCTCCCCAAATTTCAGAAGTGCACACAAGTAACATTATGTCCAAGGATTATAATGATGGGGATTAGAACGATAGTGACCACTGATTAATTGCTAATCATGTGTCAAGCACTGTGCTAGACACTTCCTTGTACTCTCCACTTAACACAGTAGATCACAGTATCATGTCACCTCCTGCATCCAGACTTCCTTTAATCACGACATCTAAAGTAGCAGCAGGAAAGAACCCGCTTGGCAATGCAAGAGACATTAAGGGATACAGGTTGGGTCCCTGTGTTGGGAAGATCCCCTGAAAGAGGAAACGGCAACCCACTCCAATATTCTTGCCTGAAAAACCCCATGGGCAGAGGAGCCAGGCAGGCTACAGTCCATGGGGTTGCAAAGAGACAGGACTGAGCGACTGCGCACACACGTGTGCAAAGTAGCACCATGGGAATGCAAACTGGTGCAGTCACTATGGAGAACAGCATGGAAGTTCCTTTTCCTTTAAAAACTAAAAAATAGAGGTGCCATATGATCCAGCAATCCCACTCCTGGGGTTATATACCCGGTAAAAACTCTAATTGGAAAATATACACGCACCCCAAAGCTCACTGCAGCACTTTATTAACAGCCAAGACATGGACACAACTTAAATATCCATCAACAGACAAAAAGATAGAGCAGATGTGATACAAGTATACAGTGGGGTATTATTCAGCCAGAACAAAGGACAAAATAATGCCATTTGCAACATGGATGGACCCAGAGATTATCATACCAAGTGAAGTAAGTCGAGGGAGAAAGACAAACACCGTATCACTTATAGAGAGAGCTTAAAAAATGACACAAAGGACCTTACTTACATAACAGAAACAGACTCACAGACATAGGAAACAAACGTACAGTTATCAAAGGGGCAAAGAGGGAAAGGATAAATTAGGAGCTTGGGATTACAGATATTAACCAGTATATTAAAAAGAGATAAACAACAAGGCCCTACTATATAGCACAGAGATAAACTAAAATGGAAAGAAATCTTTGAAAAGATATATATGTGTATATATATATATATATATATATATATATAAACTGAGTCGCTTTCCTGTATAACAGCAACTAATATAACAATGTAAATCAACTTTACTTCAAAAAATAAATTACAAATAAAAAAAATAAAGTAACATCACTCTTGGGTTCCTCTCACTCCTTACCTTGCTTTATTACCCACCTGCTGATATTTTGTATATTTACTTGTTCAGTCATTTCTTAAATCTAGAAAGTGAGTCCCATGTGAGCAGTGACTTTGTACTATTCACTTCTGGTTCTTGAGAAATTTAGTAAAAACTGAATAAACAGCTGGTGAATGAATGAAGGATTTCATTCACCCTTTCAAACAGCTCTGCCAATTAGTATGTTTAGCCCCAAAAGACTGCACCTGTATCTGCCTAAGTCCCACACTCTTTTGGTACCCCAAACTGACACGTGTTGAAAAAACAAACAAGGTGAGGCAAAGTCCTCCCCCACTCCCCTCCCCTCTCCTACCTTTCCTTGAGAGGACCAGACTCTCCAGCTCTCTCCTCCCTGGCACATTCTCAGCGGAAGACAATGGGCAAAGTCAACACGGAGTAACCACTTCCCGTGTTATTTTTACACAGCATGTCTGTCACCCAAGAAGGAAAGGTCATATCACTTGGAGTTTGGGAGCAGAGATTTGGAGATTTACGAGCCCTCTCTGAGTCACCTGAAGCATCAGTGCAGCGTGGACCTGGCCTGAGGTGGGGACTGGAACCGGGGAGGCTGATTCCTGTGTACTCACCGAGGCGACGATGGCACATCCAAGGTTAAGGTGACGGATTTTCCTGTACCGCAGTCTTGCCCATTTATATCCAAGACCCTCCACCTCTGAGATACCCTGTTGAATGACTCACTCCTGGCTACACTTGTGCCTCAAAAAATATTGGGTAGAGATTGCGCTCACTCTGGCTCCAGTTCCACAATGACCTCACTCAGGCTCCTGGTCCATAATGATGAGGTTCTGCCTGAATTATAACCTACAGCAATTTTTTTTCAGTTACTTCTTTCAGAAAAAAAATGCACTTTTCTCTTCCTTATATTTTAAATTTTATCTCCAGGTAAATATAGCATTTTCTCCAATACATTTTCATTCCAGGAGGGCGATGGATGCAAACAGGAGCCAATGTTTTAATTGCTCTAATAAAATGAATCATCTCTTTCATGCGCATTTTACTTCTTGCAAAGATTCCTTGCTTAAGTCTGTGAGTGCATGTCTGAGAGTTCTGAAATAGAAGCATATCTCTGAGCCTGCTAACTACATTTCCCATAGTAGGCTATTTAAAATGTATCTTTAAAGTGGATTACACATCTCAGGGGACTGGTACTGGGCTATGGAGTTACCAGTTCAAATTCAGCCCAGACTTTGAGCAGTGAACACAAATCACTGTAACTGAGAACTGCTTGGTGTCCTCTTGGGGAAATGGATCGGTGGTTCCTCTCTGGTTCCCAGTTCCTAGTTCCCCACATCACAAAGGACCACCATCATCTCAAAGGCACTGAAATCCTCCCAGTGACGGGGGAACCAGAGAAGCATCTGCATATAGGTGCACACAAACACACTCACGTGCACACTGAGGATGCTGCTGCTGCTGCTGCTAAGTCGCTTCAGCTGTGTCCGACTCTGCGACCCCATAGACGGCAGCCCACCAGGCTTCCCCGGGCTCCCCCGTCCCTGGGAGTCTCCAGGCAAGAACACTGGAGTGGGTTGCCATTTTCTCCTCCAATGCATGAAAGTGAAAAGTGAAAGTGAAGTCGCTCAGTCGTGTCTGACTCTTAGCGACCCCATGGACTGCAGCCAACCAGGCTCCTCCATCCATGGGATTTTCCAGGCAAGAGTACTGGAGTGGGGTGCCATTGCCTTCTCCAGCACACTGAGGATACACATATATAAACATATGTGTGCACATACACACATCAACACACACGTACATATATCCTGGTACAATTATTTTGATCAAACTCATACATAAGGGACAGTAAGACAGATATTGTAACCATTGATCTGACAACACTCAATTCAATCAAAACTGTTCAACAACTTAAGTGTGCCTACACCCTTCTGTGGTCCAGCTCTCGCTGTGCAGGATTCCTGCAAACAGACGAGAGCACCTTCAGAAGCTAGCCAGGCTGTTCACTGTGATGAAGAGCACTGTGATGAAACAGAAGATGACACCAGTCTTCAGGGATGTCAGTCTGGAGGCTTTCAGGAACACGAGCCTGCACTTAAAGATCAAAGACAACTGAGATGACCCCTCAGAAATCATACCTTTCCTCAGAACCCAAGAGACTGAATGCCACTCTTCACCCCTGCTCCTCCTTCATCTTTTGCCTCCCATATATCAGCATAGCTTATCCATCTCTACTTTTCACACACCCTGATTTCATCACTTATTTCCGTTGACATCACCACCTTCTTAGGAAGGGAGACCACCATGGCTCCCCTTGAATACTGCAACCTTCCCCTATGTCCTTGTCTGGGATTTGCAGTCTAGTCCTTCTCTGTGAACACTTCAGATCACCACTTAAAACACTCCAGATCACCTGCTTAAAACCGTTCAGCAGCTCCCCACCACTTCCGGACAGGGTCTATGTTCTAGAACTGCCAATAAGACCTTGACGATTTCACCACCGTGGCCTCTGTGTTCACATCACGGAAACCACAGACCCCAATCATGTCCATTCTTGTGATGCTTCCAACTGCCAGGCCTGTATTCCTGCCTTCCACCATGTTTCCTCATTGTTATGAAAGCATCCTCTTGACTCAGGGTAACTATTTCGTTCAAAGGTGTAACCTCACCCTTCCAAGTTCTGGGTTGGGCGTCATTCATATAGCTCTATCACATAATGTACTACACTATAGTAAGATATTATCCCCTTTAGGAGGGGCTGATCCTTGTGCACTGTTGAATCCCTAGTCATTAATATGGTTGTTCAGTTGCTAAGTTGTGTCTACCCCTTTGCAACCCCATGGACTTTAGCCCACCAGACCCCTCTGTCCATGAGATTATCCTGGCAGGAATACTGGAGTGGGTTGCCATTTCCTTCCCCACACTAATATGGTACCTGTGGTTTATTTTAATGAATAAATGAGTTCAGAAAATTTTTAAATGGCTTATAGCATTTTCTCTTTCATGACTATATTCCTCCTCCCTTTTTTGTCCTATTATAAACCAACCTTGTGTCCTAGTCATATTTATTATTTTTTTATCTTGGTATAGACCTCTCTGCATATAAAGCAAGGAACAACAGAAATAGGACCACCACTGCAAGCCAGGATTCGAGAGGTAGGTTACTAAGGAACATCAAATACTAGCCTTTTGGGGAGGGCTTTTATTTACTTTTTTTAAAGAGCAGTTCATCCTGTGCTTGAAGAGTTTTAGGCAAGATATTATCTGAAGATAATGGAATCCATTGGATCACTGAAAGAAAGGTAAGACACAGGGAAAAAGAAGAGCGAACATCAAAAGAAATATGTGAGCAAATCAGAGGAAAAGTACAAAAGAACAAGTAAGAAAAAGGAAAGAGGGGACAGTGGGATAAGGTAATTTGCACTCAGTAGGGGTCTTATTTTGACAGTTGAATAGATCAATGAATGAATGAATGAGTGAGGAAAAATAAAGGAATATCCAAAAAGGATAAAATATTTTTTAATGGTCATACTGGGTGAAGTAAGTCAGTTCAGTTCAGTTTAGTCGCTCAGTTGTGTCCACCTCTTTGTGACCCCACGGACTGCAGCACAGCAGGCCTCCCTGTCCATCACCAACTCCTGGAGTTCACTCAAACTCATCTCCACTGAGTCGGTGATGCCATCCAGCCATCTCATCCTCTGTCATCCCCTTCTCCTGCCTTCAGTCTTTCCCAACATCAGGGTGAAGCAAGTCAGAGAAACAGAAGTATGACACGATATCCCTTATACGCAGAATCTAAAAATAAATGATACACATGAACTTATTTACAAAACAAAAACTGGCTCACAGACTTAGAGAACAGACTTATGGTTACAGGGGGGAAGGTTGGGGGGAGGGATAGTAAGGGAGTTTGGGATCGACACATACCTACTCCTATATTGAAAATACATAATCAACAAGATCCTACTGTATAGCACAGGAAACTCTGCTCAATGTCTGTGGCAGCCGAGAGGGGATGGGAGTTTCGGAGAGAATGGATACATGCATATGTATGACTGAGTCCCTTTGCTGTCTACCTAAAACTAACACAATGTTGTTAATGAACTATACTCCAAAATAAAGTAAAAAGTTTTAAAAAGATACCTGGTCTTGGATCTCCAGTCTAACATGTTATGCATTCATTACACTCCAAAAGTGCTGGGCCCTTCCCCGGCCCAGTCAACTGAGAGCAAAACTCGATTTTATATTAATATTAAGAATAGTATGTGATTAGAATGTTGATGTCATTCATTCGCTCATGTATTCGACTAACAATCACTAAGTACTCTCAGTGGCCAGACCCTGTATTAGGTGTGAAGGACCTGACTGTCAAACACGTCACCAATGCCCCCAAGAAGACTGCAAGAGAAAGTACTAAATCTTAAAATTGGAAAGAATCTTCTGCTTTTATACTGCATAGCCTACATAATCTGTGAAAAAAAAAATCAGAATCAAAAGTAATAGTGTGGCTTGGACAAAAGCCACAGGAAACAGGGGCATCTTTCTCAATAGAATTAGATGACATTATGACATGTGCCCATTTAGAATGGAACTGCAAATCATAAAAATGCCAAAAACGTGGAGAAGAAAAACATTAAAGGAGCTCACAGTAGAATATTAAAGACAGATGTAATTAAAGAGAGAAAGGCATAATAAATACAGGGTACTTTAAATTCTCTTTGTCATAGGGCTAGACTGCAGTTTGACTCCCAATCCCATTAAAGTCATTCTAAATTGATTCCCTTGGTATAATGAGCCCCTCCTGATAACACCCAAACACTTGGCCTCACAAGAGCTCCTGGAAGTGGCCCTGCGGAGTCAACCACAGTCATGCAGGGAGGTAGCAGACACTTCATGTGGAGCCCCGTGGACAGAAACACACACCCACACCCTGCTCTTCCTCCCCAGACCCTCAGCACAGGAGTGAACAGCCTCACTTTGCTGTCTACCAGGAGACAGAGACCAGACCTTTTAGATGCATATTTCAGTAACAAGGTCCTACTGAATTCCCAGCTTGGTTGTTGCTGTTGTTTTGTTTTCAGCCACACCACATAGCCCATGGGATCTTAAGTTCCCCAACCAGAGATGGAACCTGTATTCCCCTGCCGTGGGAGCGCAGAGTCTTAACCTCTGGACCACCAAAGAAGTCTCTGAATCCCCAACTTTTGACATTTGCTGGCTATAAATATCTTAGACTTGAAGAGTTATGATATTACGCTAGAGATTCCCTGGGGAAAAAAATCCTTTGCTATGTTATATTTGGGCTACAAGTTTCAGCTCTCCTATTTAATTTGAATAAAAGGGAGAATATATACAATTTCCCCACTGAGGTCATCTTTGCTCATACACTTTGCATGATTTGAAACAGGAGTTTCCAATCAGGACAGAGGGATTTCAGATACATTTTATAATCAACACCACCCTCCTCCACCGAACAAAATGCTGGCAAATTTGAGGGATACACACTCTAAGTCAGTGGGACATCCCAGAAACCCAAATTATTACACTACCATTTTCCTGGACACCATTAACCTTGAGAGAATTGTAAAGGTCATCGGTTTGCAGGGCTAAATAACACACAGCAATTTCTCTAGAAATGTAAAACCAAGAGCTCTTCCACCCATGCTTAATTTTTTTTTTTTTTCCTTTTCTAATCACTGAAGGTATTTGCATGAAAACAGGATCTTTGTTTCCTAAAGATTGATCCCCTTGCTACTTACTGCTGCCGCATCTCCACCTTGGTGACATCAGAGTTCCTGCTAAAGAGCTAATTTTAATATCACAAAGGATCGTGATTGCAAGTGGAAGCAGCTAACCTCTTACGAAACAAAGACCCTATTTTCAAGCAATTGTTTCTTATAATAAAATGCAAGAAAAGCTAAATATCTAAAATGTAAAAGAGATGATTTACCTGAAGAATTGATACTAACATTGTCTATGACTCTCTACTTCTTAAAGCTGCAGGAAAAAGTTAGGACAAAGGGGGAAAAAAACCCAAAACTAAAGAAACTAAAAATGAACTTTCAAATGTTAACATGCTTTTCTTACACCTTTGCCATTGTTGTTTGGATGTGGGACAATTATATTCTTATTATTTTACTATAGTAACCTCATTTCACTGAGCGATACTGGTCTAAAATTAGGTTTGAAAATGGCATATTTTATCTAGACATTACTTCATTTTGCCACTGTAAAGCCACTTACAATAATTTCTATTGTCCCATTATCCTTACATAATTTAGCATTTTGCTCACATTTTATTATTTATATTATCACAATTAAGAATCAGTTTTCAGTGATTTCAGTCTCAGCAGTGCGCATAGATGAGTCTACTCCTAATCACTCTATTTATAAGCATAAGTAGAAATTGTCCTTCCTACAGCATGAAATGAACACTGAGAGCTCATAAACCCCAAGTTATAGGACAAGTAAGAAAAATATAAATGAATTTAGAATGAGTTCTGATAAATGTATACGATTTATGAAAAATGCATGAGAAAATGGTAAATGATCACCAGAACCTGGGTGCTATTCAGCCTTTGAAGCCTATTTCAGGAAATGTTACCAAACGTGGACATTCATGTTGATTTGGTTCGTGCAATCCAAGAACCATGGACTGGAGCCAGTGTACCTTCCTTTCCTGCAGGCTATTCAAATCATCACACACTATTACCTGTGATTATCTATGACTCTCTCTTGTGGGAGGACATATCAATGCATCAGAAAAGAGAAAACTGTGACTAGGACTCTTGTGTGAACCACTCAGCTTCATTCTCTAGGGACCACATAGGCCCAATTACCTGCATGTGTGTGCATGCTCAGTCACATCTGACTCTCTGCAACCCCATGGACTGTAGCCCACCAGGCTCCTCTGTCCATGGGATTCTTCAGGCAAGACACTGGAGTGGGTTGTCATGCCCTCCTCCAGGGGATCTTCCTGACCCAGGGATCGAACTCTCATCTCCTGTGTCTCCTACATTGCAGGTGAATTCTTCACCCACCACTCCATCCATGAAGCCCAATTATCTACATTAGAATGTCCAGATCTTGGATAAAGAAGAGATGAAGGCTGCCGTGAACACTAGGGTGCATGTATCTTTTTGAATTACGGTTTTCTCATGGTATATGTCCAGGAGGGGTATTGCTGGGTCATGTGGTATTTCTGGGGCTTCCCAGGTGGTGCTAGTGGTAAAGAACCTGCCTGCCAATGTAAGAGATATGGGTTAGATTCCTGGGTCAGGAAGATTCCCTGAAGGAGGGCACAGCAACCTCCTCCAATATTCTTGCCTGGAGAATCCCATGGGCAGAGGAGCCTGGTGGGCTACAGTCCATATGGTTGCAAAGAGTTGGATAGGACTGAAGTGACTTAGAATAGTAAAGCATGGTAGTTCTGAGCTTCCCAGATTGTGCTAGTGGTAAAGAATCTGCCTGCCAATGCAGGAGATGCAAGAGAGTCGGGTTCGATCCCTAGGTTGGGAAGATCCCCAGGAGCAGAAATGGGAACGCACTCCAGTATTATTGCCCAGAAAATTCCATGGACAGAGGAGCCTGGTGTGCTACAGTCCATGGGGTGGCAAAGGGGTCGGACGCAACTGAACATACACAGAAGTCCTATTTTTAGTTTTTGAACCTCTACATTGTTCTCCAGGGTGGCTACAGCAGAAACTAACACAACACTGTAAGGCAACTATAAAAAAAATAAAAAAAGATGAAAGGAGAATTAGAGCTAGAATGGGCTTCACACCTCATCCTTATTAAAAGAAAGCTGGATCAAATGCATTTGCCATATTGACCACATAGTTGAAATATGTGAAGACATTAAAGATGCTTAAGTCAAAAGAGCTACTATTAAACACGTATGTGTGAGGGGCTCTTTACATTTTACATTATCTTACAGTAACCTTCCCAGGTATCCTTATCTCATATCACCTCTTGCAAGGTGTACATAGCATTTGAAGATGATGTGACCAAGCCTGAAAGGGTTAATTTGCCTAACTTCACACAACAAAGTGTGGGTACACTGAGATGCAAGGTCAGCCCAGGCCCTATTATCTTTCTAGTCTAAGAGGTAAAATTCTTCTATGCTTAAGCCAATGAAACATATCTGGTAGTTTCCCAAAACTCTAAAGCCTGGTTCAAAAATCTTCAGGTTCATTTATTCATTCAGCAAACATGGGCTGAGTACCTATTCTGTGATGATTCATATTTTGTAATAGAGAAAATTCGGTTTCAAAAGAGAAGAATGGTTGGGAATCTTGTATCCAGCCATTCCTTTCTAGCTTCACTAGGAAAAAAACTGAGTAGCTTTCCTTTTTAGGACCAGATTCTTCGTAGGATCTTCTGTAACATGAAGAGATTAGACAAGGTCATTTCCATGTTTGCTTCTAAGGAGAGTAATACGTCTTCATGCCTTCAAATAGTAACTAGTCATTTCATAGCAGGTATGTCAATATCAAGCCATCGTAACTAAAGAAGAGCATTGCATGGAAATGTGGGTTTAGTAATTACCTCATTATATGAGCACAATCTATCTCATACATCTCTGCTTATACCCAAGTTTTTTCACATGAAAATGTGCTACGTGGATTGTTGTAGTGTCATCTGAGTGCTGCTTAATGCTTGCTCTATGATACATAAGTGAATAATTACTGTATTAGTTTGCTACGCCTGCTGTGACAAGTACCACAGACTGGTGGCATAAACAACAGAAATTTATTGTCTCACGGTTCTGGAGGCAAGAAGGCCAGAATCAAGGATGTCATCAGGGCTGGTTCCTTAGGAAAACCAAGGGGGTTAATCTGTTCTGTTCCTCTCTCCAAAGCTTCTGATTTGCCGGCAATCTTTGGAGTTCCTTGGCCTATGCCCATATAAACTCATCTTCACTTGGCATTCTACCTATGTCTCGCTCTCTGCCTAAATTTCCCTCTTTGGTAAGGACACCAGTCACATTGGATTAAGACCCACCCTACAGACCTCATCTCAACTTTAGCATCTGTGAAGACTTTATCTCCAATTAAGATTACATTCTGAAGAACTAGGGGTTAGAACTTCAATATCTTTAGGGGGAACACAATCCAAACCATGACAGCGAATCTTTCATAAAGCTTCTATTTCTTTAGATGTTTCATACAATGTAAAAGCTCAGTTGTCTCCTGCAGCACTAATTCCAAGTGAAGGACTACGCAGGGACATTTCACTAGAAACCCATAGAGAAGGCAAGACACAAGTTTGGGGTTTGGGAAGACAGAGCTCAGCATAGCATTCAGCCCACACGGCGAGGTCCACACACTTTGTTCCCATTCCATGGAGATCCATGCTGATGGAAACTCCAGTCTAAAGACTGTTCACGCAAAACACACGTCAAAAATAAATCTTTCCATGCGATCAGAGACACTTTTGTTCACACGAAGCAAAATGAACCATGCTGTGTCATGTAAGATGGTGGCCCCAATGAGCTATATCTTGATTTAATAGAGAAATAAAAGCACTATAAAGAGAGAAACCAGTTCCCCAATGTCTACAGAAATGGCTCAATTAATTTCCTCCCTTAGATAATATCAACCTGTCCCCCATAATATGTCTAGTAGAAGTGTTTTCCTTTTCTTCTATTCTCCTTTATGTTGGGACTCTAAAGATATGAGGATGGAAACAGTGCTGCTTTCTGAATGACAGGAAATCTCCCACAGAAATAAAGCGTGCCCACACTTGATTACTGTGGTTAGACACTCTCTAAAGTATCTGGAAAGAACCGAGGGGAAGGTACCAAACTGCCTTGGGCAGAAAAAGCAGTACTGGCATCTCCTTATAGCTTCACCAATAATTTTTTTATTCAATAATAATAAAAAAACAACTGAGAATCCACTATGTTTCAGGTTCACTGTTGCAGGTAGAGGGCAGGAATTTAAAATGGGATGGTCAGGGCAGACCTCACTGGAAAAGTAGCAGTTGAGAAAGACTTGAACTACGGAAGGAGTACATCACAAGGAAATATAAAAGAGAATTTCTGGCAGTGTCAAGGCCCTATGACAGGAGCAAGGCTGGAGAGTTCAGGGACTAGCAAGGATGCCAGGTGGTTAGAGCAGAAACATACATATAAAATGGAATATTTTTCAGCAGTTGTAAATAATGAAATCTTGCCATTTGCAACAACATGGATGGCAGTGGAGGGCATTAAGCTAAGGGAAATAAAAACAGTCAGAGAAAGACAAATATCACATGATCTGACTTATATGTGGAATCTACAAATAAAACAAACAAGTAAGCAAAACAAAACCAACAGGCACAGAATAGAATGATGGTTACCTGAAGGGAGGTGGTAGGGCAGGGGAGCAAAATGGGTACAGGGGGTCAAGAGGAATAAGCTTCCTGTTACGAAATGGGTAAGTCATGGGGATACAGCATACAGCTTAGTGACCAAAGTCAGTAATACTGTATTGCATATTTGGAAAGTGCCACAAGAATAAATCTTAAAAGCTTTCATCACAAGAAAAAAACAATTTTTTTTTTCAGTTACTGTGTGGGACTTCTCATGCCGGCACTAGTGGTAAAGAATCTGCCTGCTGATGCAGGAGATGAAAGAGACACGAGTTTGATCGCTGGAGCAGGAAGAGTCCCATGGAATAGGAAATGGCAGCCCACTCCAGTATTCTTGCCTGGAAAATTCAATGGAGAAGCCTGGTGGGCTACAGTTCATGGGGCTGCAAAGTTGGACATGACTGAGCAGCTAAACACAAATGTCCCTTCACAATGAATCTCTACTAGAAACAAGCCAAGCTCAAACCTCCAAATCAGCACCAGTGTGTATATATATATATTTTTTTTCAGAAAGAGACAAATTATACCCATTGCATAATATTCATTTAAGACAGATTCTTCCCTAAAGTTACAAGAGCTTAAATAAATCTGGATTCTATTTCCTACTCTTTATAATTAAGGGGTCAGTACTAATATAAAATTATTATGAAATTACATATGTACAGTATTTGTATGTCTGGTAGCCAGCCTCCATGATGGGCTGTGATGACCCTTGTCTCTTGATATTCACATCTTTTTGTGAGTAGTAAATAATAGCAGAATTAGGGCTGGACAATGTGACCACTTATTAAGGCTGGAGTGATAATGTGTGACTCCCAACGTGAGGTCGTAAAAGACATCGTAGCTTCTGCCTTGTTCCAAGAATCACTCGGTCTAGAGGGATGCCAGCCAGAAAGCTATGGGGAGAGGACCACAGGGAGAAGCGCTGACTTGCCCGCTCTACGAGTAGCCACCTTAGAAGTGGTTCCTCCGGCCCTCTTCAAGCCGTCCTGTGGCTATAATTCTGCCCAACAACCCACTGCAACTTCCCAGTAACACAGAACCTTGTGAGTAACCCCAATTCAGAATTTCCCAACCAAGCTCTTCCTAAATTTCCAATCCATAGAAAGCACAAGCATGAGCATGTCATTTTCTGGAGTCACTAACTTTTGGGGTTATTCATTGTTCAGTGACAGATAACTGTTATACTTTCTAACATCCAGATACTCTAGTAATCAGCAGTTAGCAATTGTTTACAATATTCATTTTTATCTGAACTTGACCCCTAAATTAGTATTAAGATCATGACCAGACTAGATAAAACTATACTGGGAGATGGATCTATTTGTGAAGCAGAAATACAGACATAAATGGTGTGAACAACCCTATGGACACCAAGGGGAGAAGACGGGATGGGATGAGTTGGGAGATTGGGACTGACACTGCTGATACTATGTATAAAGTAGATAATTAATGAGAACCTCCTGTATAGCTCAGGGAACTCTATTCAGCGCTCTGTGTGACTTAAACGTAGGGAAATCCCAAAGAGAAGGATACATGTATACAGGTATGGCTGATTTACTCTGCTGTACAACATAAACTTCACTGAAAAGTAACTATATTCCAATAACTGTTTTTTTTTTTTTAATTTTTAAACTCTATTAGGAAATTACAATTGGAGAAGGAAATGGCAATCCACTCCAGTGTTCTTGCCTGGAGAATCCCAGGGACAGGGGAGCCTGGTGGACTGCCGTCTACGGGGTCACATAGAGTCGGACACGACTGAAGTGACTTAGCAGCGGCAGCAGCAGGAAATTACAAAAACATACACTGAAAAATTTCACTTGACTGAAATACCAAAACTAATTTCGAGTGACATAGAATGCTGGAGGAAGGATAGACCATGGAGTCAGTAATTAGATTTGGCTCTGCCAAGTGGCTCCACTACTTACTAGCTTGGACTGATCAAGGCTTAGTTTCTCAATCTGCGAAACGGGGAAACAATGCTTAGTTTACACTGTTGAGAAGAATAAACAAGACAATAAGTACAAATAATTTTATTCAACAAACAAAAGTTTCTCTTCTGTTAAAATGAATCTGGGTCAGGTTTGTTTTGAAGTCAAAAAATATTAGAAATAATAAATTAATATGTGTGTATAAGTTTTACCTTCTTGTCTCATGGCTAATGTTATAACTACCATTAGGCTTGTTTTGTGTCTAGTTTCAATCTAACTACAACTCAGAGAACTTATAATCAGTAATTCATTTGTTATTGGCATTGCAATGTCATTTAAATTTTGGAGAGGGAAATGGCTAGATACAGAATCATATCAGAAGAGCACTTAATACCTAGTGCTCTATTCTTAAGAATTTCTGCAAAGTAGAACTGACAGATGAGGTTTGTTTTACCCAGATTATTTATCCTGTCTGTTTGAACATATTTTAGAGAGAATTTAAAGATAAAGCAGAATGAATTACTGACCAAATTCACAATAAGGCAAATGGTACCCAATTCAAGATTTCCCTACGATTTC
>SJYX01011480.1:0-31601 GCA_006410675.1 Oreotragus oreotragus
AAAAAAAAAAGCAATAAAAAAGTGAAGAGGACACTTTTAGATGCTCTTTTGATCAGGTTCTCTTGGGGAGCAGTTATTTCCCAGAAAGCAATAGTCCAAACATTCAAACAAAAAGAACTGAACTGAAGAAAAAGGAATACAAAAAATTAAAAAAAATTAAAAAAAAAAGAAACAAAAAAGAATTATAATTTATCAAAAGGATGAAGCTAAAGGCTTCTGAGAATGTATAATGAAATCTGAAGTAAAAGTGAAACATTTTCCCCTAATTAGTTTAAATTGCCCTTATGGGAGGCATATATTTAAACATTTTAGAAGGGAGATTTAAACTTTGAGAAGAAACATATCCCAGTAGACATCTCAAAAGAACTGAAATTTTAAATAACTAAAGGGAACCTGAGATAGATTATTTACTACATTTGATGTTTTGTTTAAGTACATGTGCATAACTAGCTAAAACCAGCTGTGACTGGCAAACAACTGCCCATCAGCCCAGCTGGGGCGTGAAGATGACTGTAAAATCTAGGGAAAAAGAATAATTACCATTTCCAACCCAGTTACTAATGTAAAAGAAAAAAATGCTAGAAGATAGTATTGTTCTTTAAATAAATTAGGCAAAAGTGGTTTTTTTTATTATTTAGAACTGAAAATATAACAACACCACCAAAAAATAGCTTACAGAAGAATGTAACAGAAGAGTCATGAACTTGAGGACAGATAGATAGACAACCTAAGTTGAACAACAGAGAAAAAAAAAAAAAGATTCGTCCCCTGCCAAAAATGAACAGAACCTCATGCATCTGTGAACAATACATAAGGGCTAACACTCACATCACTGGAGTTTCAGAAAGAGAGGAAACAGTGCATTATTGTATGTGCACACACACACACACATATATTTGAAAAATGGCTAAAAATTTACCAAATTTGGCAATAAACAATAAGCTATAGATTTAAGAAGGTCAGCAAACATGAAATAGAAACACAAATGAACTTGAATCAAAATACATTACAATCAAATTGCTGAAAATAAAGTAAAAAGCAAAAGACAAACACAATCTTGGAAACAGCCAGAGAATAAAAATGCATGTGAATAACAGATTCAAATGACTGTGGAGGCAGAAGGAAGGATAACATTTTAAAGTACCAAATAAAAAGAGATGTCAACTCAGAATTTCAAAATTCTATATCCAGTTAAAAAACATCCTCCAGAAATGGAGATGAAATAAAAACATGCTCAGACAGAGTCAGACACGACTGAAGTGACTTAGCAGCAGCAGCAGCAGCAGACAAAAGGAAACTTAGAGAATTTTTTGGCAAAAAAAAAAATCTGCTCTAAAAAATTGCTAAAGAACATTCAGATGTGAGGGAAGTAATATCAGATGGATATAAACAACATAATTCTAAATAATTCATAGGTCAAAAAGGAAATCTCAAATTAGAAAAGATTTTAATTTGAATGAAAATGAAATCTGAATAAAACTGGGAAGGAAACACTGAATGAAAATCAAAATATATTACAAAATTGATGAAATTCAGCTATAGTAATGTTTATGGGGAATTTTATAGCATTAAATACCTATATTAGAAAAGAAGAAAGCTTACATATCAACAATCTAAGACTCAAGAAACTTAAAGGAACGAGAAAAAGAACAAAATAAAGCCAAAACAGAGAAATAATAAGAGCAGAGATAAAATTGAAAACAGAAGAAAACAGAAAATTAATGAAACTAAAAGGTGGTAGGTCTTCAAAAAGACTAAAAAAAAAAAAAAAAANCAACAATCTAAGACTCAAGAAACTTAAAGGAACGAGAAAAAGAACAAAATAAAGCCAAAACAGAGAAATAATAAGAGCAGAGATAAAATTGAAAACAGAAGAAAACAGAAAATTAATGAAACTAAAAGGTGGTAGGTCTTCAAAAAGACTAAAAAAAAAAAAAAAACACTAATAAATCTCTAGCAAGATTGAAAAGAAAAAGGAAGAATTCCCTGTCATTCCAGTGGTTACAACTCTGAGCTTCCACTGAAGGGGCCCTGGCTTTCATCCTTGGTCAGTGAACTAAGATCCCTCATATGGCACAGCTCGGCCAATAAAAGAGAGAGAAGACATATCAATTACCAATATCAGAAATGAAAGAGGGGACTAATACTACATAGTGTATTAATACCACCATAGATGCTGGTACACGATTTCCAGCATCTCTCAAAGTATAAAAGGCAGAACGGAGATGAAAGAGCATGAGCTTTGGAGCTGACAGACATGGGTACAAATCTGGGTGCCTTTACTAACCAGTTGTGATAGAAAGTCAGTTCCTTCATCTTTCATATACAAAATGAGGCTGGTAAATGTTGTTGTTTTAGTCACTAAATTGTGTCCGAGTCTTTGCGACCCTATGGACTATATATAGCCTGCCAGGCTCCTCTGTCCATGAGTTTTCTAGGCAAGAATACTGGAGTGGGTTGCCATTTCCTTCTCTTCCCCACCCAGGATTGAACCAGTGTCTCCTGTATCAGTTCTTTACCACCGAGCCACCTGGGAAGCCTGTAATATTTTAACTCAAAGAGCAAAAGATAAGATTTAAATGAGATTAAAGTAGGTTCCATAGCTCAGTCAGTAAAGAATCTGCCTGCAATGCAGGAGACCCAAGTTTGATTTCTGGTTGAGATTCCTGGGAAGCTCCCCTGGAGAAGGAAATAGCAACGCACTCCACTATTCTTGCCTGGAGAATTCCAGGAACAGAGGAGCCTAGCAGGCTACAGTCTATGGGGTCAGAAGAGTCGAACATGACTTAGCAACTAATACCACCAAGTAGGTTAAGAGCCCAGCACAGAGATTGTGCCCAACAAATGATACTTGCTTACTCTCTCCTATCAGGAATGACATCTACCAAAAATAAGGATAAACAAGGGGAATATGTTTCTTTGTTTTTATAGCCAATTATATAAATTCGTTATTAGATAGCTCTTATATGTAAAGGTTTCCAAAGCACCTTAGCATGCTGAGCAAAAGCTGTTTTACTTATCAATATCTTTTTATCTATCTAGCATTTATCTCTTTACCTCTCTGTGTATCTAGCTATGATTAAAACCAAAAGGGAAATCAAATTTAATGCTACTTATGATCATTCTGTTTGATCATTTAAAATTTCAACTTAGTGTCCATTGAGAGATGCCTTAGTGGTAATCATAGCATTAATGTGCCCAATAATGTGTAATTTTATAAAGTCCACACTAGATGGCAGATTTTAGACAGGATTTTCTAGGTCTCTAATTACTAAGTTTCTTCTACAGTCCTTAGCTGTCCTTGATACTTACTTCTGATTTCCCCTTTGTGGGTGACAGTTCAGTTATATTGGTAGTTGAGATATTTGGGAACCTTGTTGCCAGGTAGACAAATTAGAAAAGCTAAGCAAAAGGAGTGAACAAATACCAATCACTAAAACTCAAACATCTAGATCCACTTTTACAATATTTAATATTTTTTGTTTTGTTTTGCCATACTTCACAGCTTACAGGATCTTAGTTCCCTGACCCATACCCTCTGCAGTGGAAGCTCAGTATCTTAACTACTGGACAGCCAAGGAAGTCCCAATATGCATGATTTAATTTCATATAACTTTTTACCCTGTTAGATTAAAAAAAAAAAATACCCATTTTTCAGGATAGTTAAGGAGTCTCGAGGAGGATAAGTAACCAAGGCAAGATTCCAGACACCAAGCAGGCAAAATCTAGGACTGAATCCAGGTCTGTTTGCCTCTAAAGACAGCATGTGGGAGAAAGTAGAATCTGTTACTCTGTTACTATTTTTAGTTTTGAAAGTGATTTATTTCCCTTTTAAGAAATAGAAACTTTATGTTTCTGGACTGCAGGATAGAAGAACTGTAAAAGATTGGAAAGCAGAAAGCAGACATTCAGGTAGAGCATCAACGCAGACATAGAGGGAGGGAGAGAAATGGTAGGCTGACTAGAATAGGGCTGCCTGTAGACTGATCTTAAGTTCTCAGACCTAAAAATATTTTTAAAAGATAGGAACGGCATTTAAATCTGCACAGGGACCCAACCTGTGTCAACACATCTGCAGGAGATTATTTCTAGGATTTCCCCCTCTGGCCTTGGTGCCCTGCTTCTCCTGAGCCTCTGTTATGGATTTCCCTGCTGCCTCTACATATGATGCATCCACTTCACTCAGATGTGAATGTACCAGCTCCTCAGAACACTGGTACTAATGCCTATCATTTATTTTCAGCACATAGTTTTTGAGCCCCTACTGTAAGCCTGCCCTAGGCCATAATTGCCAATATAAATCAAAAGGAGGCCCTGCTTCATAGTTATGCCTCTAATTCCCTGTCAGATTATGAGCTCCATTAAAGTTCATTTTGTAATTTCCTGTAGTAGACCAGACTGGTTAAGGGAATGACTTGATGTCAAACAGACCTGAGTTCAAGTCCCAGTTCTGCCATTATGAGTCATGAAAATGTGATCACACAGAGCTTCTATAAGCTTCAGATTCCTTCTTTATCAATTGGAGATAATGATAATATAAGTATATATGGGAAATATGGATTGGCTGCTACATCTAATTTTCCTTAATAATGAAAAACTTTTAAAATTATGAACACAATTCATTTGGTGTATTTCAAAAGGTATATTATTTTTCTTCATTATCAATAAAAGGAGTTAGAAATTACCTTTAAAGAAATGAGGAAATGACAAAGAAATTAACTGAAAAGTCATAGTCAGCTATGCACTCACTGCATCCTTCAGAAGGGGGGCAACTTAGGTTCCACCTGTTTTCACGAGTTTCATCAAATACCAGACCTATTAGGGAGTGGAAGAGAAAAGACAAATTTTGAAAAGAAATGTATGTTATTAAATGAAGCATTTGAAATTCTTATAGAGCACCAGGTGGGGACAGTGTTTTCTAGAGTAGACCTAGGAAATAGAATGTGAATCAGTCTGTCCTTCCCGACCGCCCCCAAAAGCTGTTCACTTTTTAATGAGTTAAAAGTAACCAAAAAACCAGATTAAAAAAACAACAAAAATTTCACACACTGCCTAAAATGAAAAATAAAACACTAAGATGTAGCAGATTACTCTCCAGACAGGAACCAGTGGTTCTGGACTCAACAGTTCAAGCCTAGAATTAATATCTGTTACAGAATCATCATGAGCACAACTTACTTCCAAACACAAAAATTTTGTAATGATTGAAAAAAAACTAGTTATGATCACTTTTCTAACATAGTTATTCAAGTTTAACTAATATTTAAACTGAATTGGGTGGAGAAGAAGGGCAGGAATCCACATGTATGGACCAAGGGTGGGTGCAGAGACTTTGTCCTTGCTGCCATGCAAGGCTGAGACATTCAGCTGGTAAAGAAACAGTCCTCTTTAGGTCAGATAGTTTATTATTTCCACAGCCAGCAACAGCAGCAAGATCCACAAAGGTGCCAGCTCCCTGTGTCCTCTGCCCCACCAGACCACACTAAAGCAAAAGAGGTTCAATAACAATTCAGCATGGGTGATAAGGAACTCTGGTTCTGAGTAACCAGTTTTATACTAAGCAGTTTTGAGTATTTCATGCTAAGCAATTTTATACCATGGAGCTGTACCCTCAAGTGGGGAGGGTACATTTCAAGTACCCCTGGGGAAGAGGGGCATTTCAAGGCAGAAGCCCTTACATCTTACCTGAACCTGGGAGGCAATAACACAATGTCTTGTAACAGCCTCCAGGAGGGATAATAAAGAGGGTGAAAAATGGCCTTGTAGCAGCTTCTTCCAAGCCTCCCATTCTCTTACATTCTGAGAGGAGTATGGGGCATTTTACCAAGACTTAGATCTCCTGAGGTTAAGTCTTGTCCATGAGGCCTATATGGATGTTTGCAAGTACATCTGCAGAGAGCAGTTTCCCTGCAACTTCACCCCTTAACTTTCACATCACCAGTCAAGAACTCTCTTTAGAAACAGAGGCCACCCAATCAGATATCCTAATTATACAAATCCTTTTAATCTGTCCTAGGCAACAGAAATACTACAATCAGTTAAATTTACAGTGGTTGCTATACTCTGTGAATAGGACTGTGAATAGGTAAAAGGAAATTGGATTGGGTTCCAGAAATTTGATCTGGTTCTATTGTCTGGAGTGGTAGCTGTTAACTTCTGGAGTCAGCAGCTGCTGGGAAGTTATCTGAGAGTTCTTAGATTAAGATTCCCTTTCGGTCAATGGTCAAGTTGGAGGTGTCAGTCTGCACTAAAAATTGGCCAGATGCTGCTCTGCAGACCAGAGCTGAGAGAGATGAATGGACCCTCCCCAGTTCCATCCCTCCTCAGCAGTTAAGGTTGTCTTGTGCTTGGTATCAGTCCCTGTAGAAATCATGTCACCCTTTTACCAGTCCTCCCCATGTCTTACTCACACTACACATCCAGACTTGTTCCAAGGTGGCTCAGTAGAGTCTTCCTTATACAACTTCTACCACCTAGAAAATCTATGGTCCTCTGATAAATGGACAACACTAAGAGCACTGAAGAGTTGTCATCCCAGATCCCTGATCATTATCATCATTATCTGTAATGGCCCAAGTCTAGCAAGCTTGGCTGGGCAGCAAAAGAACGTCAAGGTAGACTCTCCCACCTCCTGGCTTATCTTTGATACTCACAAATTCCAGTAGCCCACAGTCCCAGAGGGAAGACATGGAAGGAAAAGAATGAATGAGTTAATTACACAGTCTGTTTGCCAAGACCAGCCTGGTCCAGTGCCCCAGACTGTGTCCCAAGTTCCCTTTGCTACTTGACTGTGTTGTTAGCAGTTTGGGTATGTGTGCCAGGCTTCCTTGGTCTCAGATGCTGGAATCACTGGAGCTTATTTTTAGGCCCAGTTCTGACTTGTAGATGAATTGCTAAGCCCTGCACAATAGTGCATTTGAGTGGCCCTGGTCCTTACATGGGAAGCTCAGGTCAAATCAGCTTGTTTCCACTGATGCTCATCCTCCAAAAGTCCTTTTCCACAGGCATTTATATGGCTCACAAATAGAGGGCATGAGTCTTCTGCAATCTTATGCCATGTTTGGCCCCTCCAAGCTGAGACTTGATTATCCAGTTTTCCTGTTGCCAGGTACCAGATTACACTGCTAGCCCATAGCCCAATGCCATGAGTCAATGAAAATATAGTAAGGCATATTTGGGGAGGCATTTTTAGATCCCTCCTTACAATTATGCCCAATGGGCAGAGTTCCCTTTTCCATGCATAGTTTTACACAGCTTTCTTTAGAGCCACACAGCTGTGCCATTCCATTACACTCGTGTAAGGGGCCCCAAGACCACACCCAGGGTTCAATGATTCACTAGCCAGACTGACAACATTCAGCACATAGTTGTTCTCACAGCTAAGATTTATTACAGTGAAAGGATATAAAACTAAGTCAGCAAATGGAAAAAGTGCATGGTGCAAAGCGTAGAGAAAACCAGACACGAGGTTCCAAGAGTCCTCTCCCAGTAGAGTCGCACAGGACACACTTAATTTCCCATCGACAGGTTGTGCCAATATAGGTGGAATATTGTCCACTGAGGAAGCTTTTTAGAGACGGTGTCCAAAGCTGTTATTGGGAGCTGGTCATGTAGGCACCTTCTGCCCAACACATACCAAAATTCTAGACTCCCAGGAGGAAAGCAGGTATTCAGCATAAACCACACTGGTTTACAAACAGTTTAAGTACAATGAGCCACTCTTATCAGTTCTGTGAATGGTGGGAACCCTCCCCAAAACATATCCTCATAAGTAGGACTTTCCAAGGATACGCCAGCTCTTGGCCCTTGGCCAAGGCATTTTTATAGTAAAATTATCAGTAGGACCTCCTGCAACAGGGTGAGGGCAATCTGCCATACTGATCTCAGTTACGCCCCAGGGGACCTTTACTTAGCCAGTTAAAACAGGTCCCATTAGCCACACAGACCTACATAAAAAAGCCAGATGACTTCATCCTTAAGTTTCTAAGTTTCTAATTAACCTTTTTTTTTTTTGCCTGGTGCAAGGCAGCAATACAGGCACAGCTAGTAAGTTGAAACTGACCTGAAATCCTTCCAGAGCTGAGGGAGTGTGATAGGACACACAGACAAGCACACCCCCAGAGATCGCACATAGTAACCAGAGAAACAAGGAGTTCACAAATATTGGGGCGTGTGGAGCAAGACATTCATTAGTTAGGCAGCACCGGTTATCAGGGCCCCCATGTGGCTTTGTACTGTAAGACCTCCCACTCTGGGTTCTCAGCCCAGTTCAAATGATGCGGTTCAGTCCTTGGTTTCAGAAGGACGGCCTGAGGCAGTCAGTTCCAGTTTTACTTGTCTGTAATATCAGTTCAACAGCTTCACAAGTGTGGACAGCATCTACAGGTGTTCTGCAGGAAAGTGCTGGCATTGGGGTCACCCCCTGCATCTCATGTTCAGTGCCTAGGCTCAGCAACCAGTTTAATTCAGAGTTCATATTTGAAAAAGCACATAATTATTCCTTTAGGAAGAGGGCAAGACTTCCAGGAACAGCTCTGAAAAGCAAAGATCATTAATACCCTTCCTTCTCCCCTGTTCTCTGGGCCTGGGCTTTTACTTTTCCCTCCATCATTACAAAATCAATTGTGTCCTATTCAGCAAGAGTAACAACATTTTTTCAATTCTCCTCTACTCTCAGCTAGACCATTTGTCTGGAACAGTCGTATGCAAGAGGTATAGAAGCATTTTCACAGAAAACATTTTTGTATAACTTAACCAGAAAGGCACAACATATTCCAAATTGGTCAGACTGAAACCCCAAATTTTAAAAAAATAATTATAATGGGCTTCCCTGGTGGTTCAGTTGGTAAAGAATCTGCCTGCGATGCACGAGACCCTGGTTGGATTCCTGAGTCAGGAAGATCCGCTGGCGAAGAGATAGGTTACCCACTCCAATATTCTTGGGCTTCCTTTATGGCTCAACTGGTAAAGAATCCGCCTGCAATGCAGGAGACCTGGGTTTGATTCCTGGGTTGGGAAGAGCCTCTGGAGAAGGGAAGGGCTACCCACTCCAGTATTCTGGCCTGGAAAATTTCATGGACTGTTTAGCCCATGAGTTCGCAAAGAGCTGGACACAACTGAGTGACTTTCACACTTCTTTTGTCCTAATCGTTTATCCAGGAAGCAGTCTAGAAAAGGTCAATCACTTTCTGGGGACAGCTGCTTTTAATAATCAAACTGCCTTTCTCCTTATCAGGAGAAAGGTGAGGGAAGTAGAGTCAGGCTATCATACTGCCATTGCAAACTGCAACTAATTTAGAAAGCTGAACACAAGTCAACAGCAGTGAGACAGCCTGAAATGGGGTCCACAGTCTGACCTTTAGTAGTGGGTGGAGGTGTCACACTCCCTATGATGTACCCTTCCCCAACTTGTAGCTTTTGCAGGAATCATGTTAAGAATGCATTGAATCTCTGTATCAGAAATACAGAGCTGATCAGCAGCTCAATTTCAGATGGCCCCATCAGAAATAAGCCCTTTTCTGTAGACAGAAATGGTGTAGCAAGCATCCATGATGTTTCCACAATTTAGTCTACAGAGAATATCCTAAATGTGTAACTATTCCAGATCTGAGTTTTCTTTTCTGAGCAGAACTTTGTCAGCTTTCAGTTTGTCACAGTTGCTGCTGCTGCTAAGTCACTTCCAAAAAGACTTCCTAATCTTACCACCTCCAGAATGAATGCCAAGTAACGCTGACAGAGTAACAAGGTGCGAGGTCATTGGGNCTAAATGTGTAACTATTCCAGATCTGAGTTTTCTTTTCTGAGCAGAACTTTGTCAGCTTTCAGTTTGTCACAGTTGCTGCTGCTGCTAAGTCACTTCCAAAAAGACTTCCTAATCTTACCACCTCCAGAATGAATGCCAAGTAACGCTGACAGAGTAACAAGGTGCGAGGTCATTGGGGAATTAGCACGGAGCAGTTCCCCTTACAACTAAAAAAATTGATTTTAATTTAATTTAAACATTGCTTTTACTCTGATGACACCACCAGTAATGCAGAAAGAGCTCCAGAGGTACGTTCAAAGCCACACTCACCTATGGCTTTGCTTCGGTTCCACGGTCTCTGAGGCAGTCACTAGTGCTTTGTCAAATGCATCCTTTAGGTTTTTCTGTATGAATGTGAAACACTCCATGTATTTGATAGCCTTCAGGTCACAGAAAGGCATTTCAGCAGTCTGAGAAGTGAGACATTTCTGTTTTTGAAAAGTTTCTCGATAATAGAGGGTATCCCATTTCCGAGATCAATTTTGGTTCCAACAAATAGTCTTCAAACACTGGTGAATTATCTCAGGTATCCACTTTTCTCTCACATTTTTCAAATAAAGGCTGAAGACCACTGAAAAAGACTAGAAATATATGTTTGTGGATAACTGAGGTGTTGTTCTGCCAAATATTTTTTGCCCTGCAGGATCAAAAAGTCCATAAGTGTATAGCTTTCACTAGTAACTGTGACTGCATAGTTATAAGAAACCACAGCATATATTCAGACATTAATATTTGTTGTATGGCATACCAAGACCAACAAANAAAAAAAAAAGCAATAAAAAAGTGAAGAGGACACTTTTAGATGCTCTTTTGATCAGGTTCTCTTGGGGAGCAGTTATTTCCCAGAAAGCAATAGTCCAAACATTCAAACAAAAAGAACTGAACTGAAGAAAAAGGAATACAAAAAATTAAAAAAAATTAAAAAAAAAAGAAACAAAAAAGAATTATAATTTATCAAAAGGATGAAGCTAAAGGCTTCTGAGAATGTATAATGAAATCTGAAGTAAAAGTGAAACATTTTCCCCTAATTAGTTTAAATTGCCCTTATGGGAGGCATATATTTAAACATTTTAGAAGGGAGATTTAAACTTTGAGAAGAAACATATCCCAGTAGACATCTCAAAAGAACTGAAATTTTAAATAACTAAAGGGAACCTGAGATAGATTATTTACTACATTTGATGTTTTGTTTAAGTACATGTGCATAACTAGCTAAAACCAGCTGTGACTGGCAAACAACTGCCCATCAGCCCAGCTGGGGCGTGAAGATGACTGTAAAATCTAGGGAAAAAGAATAATTACCATTTCCAACCCAGTTACTAATGTAAAAGAAAAAAATGCTAGAAGATAGTATTGTTCTTTAAATAAATTAGGCAAAAGTGGTTTTTTTTATTATTTAGAACTGAAAATATAACAACACCACCAAAAAATAGCTTACAGAAGAATGTAACAGAAGAGTCATGAACTTGAGGACAGATAGATAGACAACCTAAGTTGAACAACAGAGAAAAAAAAAAAAAGATTCGTCCCCTGCCAAAAATGAACAGAACCTCATGCATCTGTGAACAATACATAAGGGCTAACACTCACATCACTGGAGTTTCAGAAAGAGAGGAAACAGTGCATTATTGTATGTGCACACACACACACACATATATTTGAAAAATGGCTAAAAATTTACCAAATTTGGCAATAAACAATAAGCTATAGATTTAAGAAGGTCAGCAAACATGAAATAGAAACACAAATGAACTTGAATCAAAATACATTACAATCAAATTGCTGAAAATAAAGTAAAAAGCAAAAGACAAACACAATCTTGGAAACAGCCAGAGAATAAAAATGCATGTGAATAACAGATTCAAATGACTGTGGAGGCAGAAGGAAGGATAACATTTTAAAGTACCAAATAAAAAGAGATGTCAACTCAGAATTTCAAAATTCTATATCCAGTTAAAAAACATCCTCCAGAAATGGAGATGAAATAAAAACATGCTCAGACAGAGTCAGACACGACTGAAGTGACTTAGCAGCAGCAGCAGCAGCAGACAAAAGGAAACTTAGAGAATTTTTTGGCAAAAAAAAAAATCTGCTCTAAAAAATTGCTAAAGAACATTCAGATGTGAGGGAAGTAATATCAGATGGATATAAACAACATAATTCTAAATAATTCATAGGTCAAAAAGGAAATCTCAAATTAGAAAAGATTTTAATTTGAATGAAAATGAAATCTGAATAAAACTGGGAAGGAAACACTGAATGAAAATCAAAATATATTACAAAATTGATGAAATTCAGCTATAGTAATGTTTATGGGGAATTTTATAGCATTAAATACCTATATTAGAAAAGAAGAAAGCTTACATATCAACAATCTAAGACTCAAGAAACTTAAAGGAACGAGAAAAAGAACAAAATAAAGCCAAAACAGAGAAATAATAAGAGCAGAGATAAAATTGAAAACAGAAGAAAACAGAAAATTAATGAAACTAAAAGGTGGTAGGTCTTCAAAAAGACTAAAAAAAAAAAAAAAAAACTAATAAATCTCTAGCAAGATTGAAAAGAAAAAGGAAGAATTCCCTGTCATTCCAGTGGTTACAACTCTGAGCTTCCACTGAAGGGGCCCTGGCTTTCATCCTTGGTCAGTGAACTAAGATCCCTCATATGGCACAGCTCGGCCAATAAAAGAGAGAGAAGACATATCAATTACCAATATCAGAAATGAAAGAGGGGACTAATACTACATAGTGTATTAATACCACCATAGATGCTGGTACACGATTTCCAGCATCTCTCAAAGTATAAAAGGCAGAACGGAGATGAAAGAGCATGAGCTTTGGAGCTGACAGACATGGGTACAAATCTGGGTGCCTTTACTAACCAGTTGTGATAGAAAGTCAGTTCCTTCATCTTTCATATACAAAATGAGGCTGGTAAATGTTGTTGTTTTAGTCACTAAATTGTGTCCGAGTCTTTGCGACCCTATGGACTATATATAGCCTGCCAGGCTCCTCTGTCCATGAGTTTTCTAGGCAAGAATACTGGAGTGGGTTGCCATTTCCTTCTCTTCCCCACCCAGGATTGAACCAGTGTCTCCTGTATCAGTTCTTTACCACCGAGCCACCTGGGAAGCCTGTAATATTTTAACTCAAAGAGCAAAAGATAAGATTTAAATGAGATTAAAGTAGGTTCCATAGCTCAGTCAGTAAAGAATCTGCCTGCAATGCAGGAGACCCAAGTTTGATTTCTGGTTGAGATTCCTGGGAAGCTCCCCTGGAGAAGGAAATAGCAACGCACTCCACTATTCTTGCCTGGAGAATTCCAGGAACAGAGGAGCCTAGCAGGCTACAGTCTATGGGGTCAGAAGAGTCGAACATGACTTAGCAACTAATACCACCAAGTAGGTTAAGAGCCCAGCACAGAGATTGTGCCCAACAAATGATACTTGCTTACTCTCTCCTATCAGGAATGACATCTACCAAAAATAAGGATAAACAAGGGGAATATGTTTCTTTGTTTTTATAGCCAATTATATAAATTCGTTATTAGATAGCTCTTATATGTAAAGGTTTCCAAAGCACCTTAGCATGCTGAGCAAAAGCTGTTTTACTTATCAATATCTTTTTATCTATCTAGCATTTATCTCTTTACCTCTCTGTGTATCTAGCTATGATTAAAACCAAAAGGGAAATCAAATTTAATGCTACTTATGATCATTCTGTTTGATCATTTAAAATTTCAACTTAGTGTCCATTGAGAGATGCCTTAGTGGTAATCATAGCATTAATGTGCCCAATAATGTGTAATTTTATAAAGTCCACACTAGATGGCAGATTTTAGACAGGATTTTCTAGGTCTCTAATTACTAAGTTTCTTCTACAGTCCTTAGCTGTCCTTGATACTTACTTCTGATTTCCCCTTTGTGGGTGACAGTTCAGTTATATTGGTAGTTGAGATATTTGGGAACCTTGTTGCCAGGTAGACAAATTAGAAAAGCTAAGCAAAAGGAGTGAACAAATACCAATCACTAAAACTCAAACATCTAGATCCACTTTTACAATATTTAATATTTTTTGTTTTGTTTTGCCATACTTCACAGCTTACAGGATCTTAGTTCCCTGACCCATACCCTCTGCAGTGGAAGCTCAGTATCTTAACTACTGGACAGCCAAGGAAGTCCCAATATGCATGATTTAATTTCATATAACTTTTTACCCTGTTAGATTAAAAAAAAAAAATACCCATTTTTCAGGATAGTTAAGGAGTCTCGAGGAGGATAAGTAACCAAGGCAAGATTCCAGACACCAAGCAGGCAAAATCTAGGACTGAATCCAGGTCTGTTTGCCTCTAAAGACAGCATGTGGGAGAAAGTAGAATCTGTTACTCTGTTACTATTTTTAGTTTTGAAAGTGATTTATTTCCCTTTTAAGAAATAGAAACTTTATGTTTCTGGACTGCAGGATAGAAGAACTGTAAAAGATTGGAAAGCAGAAAACAGACATTCAGGTAGAGCATCAACGCAGACATAGAGGGAGGGAGAGAAATGGTAGGCTGACTAGAATAGGGCTGCCTGTAGACTGATCTTAAGTTCTCAGACCTAAAAATATTTTTAAAAGATAGGAACGGCATTTAAATCTGCACAGGGACCCAACCTGTGTCAACACATCTGCAGGAGATTATTTCTAGGATTTCCCCCTCTGGCCTTGGTGCCCTGCTTCTCCTGAGCCTCTGTTATGGATTTCCCTGCTGCCTCTACATATGATGCATCCACTCCACTCAGATGTGAATGTACCAGCTCCTCAGAACACTGGTACTAATGCCTATCATTTATTTTCAGCACATAGTTTTTGAGCCCCTACTGTAAGCCTGCCCTAGGCCATAATTGCCAATATAAATCAAAAGGAGGCCCTGCTTCATAGTTATGCCTCTAATTCCCTGTCAAATTATGAGCTCCATTAAAGTTCATTTTGTAATTTCCTGTAGTAGACCAGACTGGTTAAGGGAATGACTTGATGTCAAACAGACCTGAGTTCAAGTCCCAGTTCTGCCATTATGAGTCATGAAAATGTGATCACACAGAGCTTCTATAAGCTTCAGATTCCTTCTTTATCAATTGGAGATAATGATAATATAAGTATATATGGGAAATATGGATTGGCTGCTACATCTAATTTTCCTTAATAATGAAAAACTTTTAAAATTATGAACACAATTCATTTGGTGTATTTCAAAAGGTATATTATTTTTCTTCATTATCAATAAAAGGAGTTAGAAATTACCTTTAAAGAAATGAGGAAATGACAAAGAAATTAACTGAAAAGTCATAGTCAGCTATGCACTCACTGCATCCTTCAGAAGGGGGGCAACTTAGGTTCCACCTGTTTTCACGAGTTTCATCAAATACCAGACCTATTAGGGAGTGGAAGAGAAAAGACAAATTTTGAAAAGAAATGTATGTTATTAAATGAAGCATTTGAAATTCTTATAGAGCACCAGGTGGGGACAGTGTTTTCTAGAGTAGACCTAGGAAATAGAATGTGAATCAGTCTGTCCTTCCCGACCGCCCCCAAAAGCTGTTCACTTTTTAATGAGTTAAAAGTAACCAAAAAACCAGATTAAAAAAACAACAAAAATTTCACACACTGCCTAAAATGAAAAATAAAACACTAAGATGTAGCAGATTACTCTCCAGACAGGAACCAGTGGTTCTGGACTCAACAGTTCAAGCCTAGAATTAATATCTGTTACAGAATCATCATGAGCACAACTTACTTCCAAACACAAAAATTTTGTAATGATTGAAAAAAAACTAGTTATGATCACTTTTCTAACATAGTTATTCAAGTTTAACTAATATTTAAACTGAATTGGGTGGAGAAGAAGGGCAGGAATCCACATGTATGGACCAAGGGTGGGTGCAGAGACTTTGTCCTTGCTGCCATGCAAGGCTGAGACATTCAGCTGGTAAAGAAACAGTCCTCTTTAGGTCAGATAGTTTATTATTTCCACAGCCAGCAACAGCAGCAAGATCCACAAAGGTGCCAGCTCCCTGTGTCCTCTGCCCCACCAGACCACACTAAAGCAAAAGAGGTTCAATAACAATTCAGCATGGGTGATAAGGAGCTCTGGTTCTGAGTAACCAGTTTTATACTAAGCAGTTTTGAGTATTTCATGCTAAGCAATTTTATACCATGGAGCTGTACCCTCAAGTGGGGAGGGTACATTTCAAGTACCCCTGGGGAAGAGGGGCATTTCAAGGCAGAAGCCCTTACATCTTACCTGAACCTGGGAGGCAATAACACAATGTCTTGTAACAGCCTCCAGGAGGGATAATAAAGAGGGTGAAAAATGGCCTTGTAGCAGCTTCTTCCAAGCCTCCCATTCTCTTACATTCTGAGAGGAGTATGGGGCATTTTACCAAGACTTAGATCTCCTGAGGTTAAGTCTTGTCCATGAGGCCTATATGGATGTTTGCAAGTACATCTGCAGAGAGCAGTTTCCCTGCAACTTCACCCCTTAACTTTCACATCACCAGTCAAGAACTCTCTTTAGAAACAGAGGCCACCCAATCAGATATCCTAATTATACAAATCCTTTTAATCTGTCCTAGGCAACAGAAATACTACAATCAGTTAAATTTACAGTGGTTGCTATACTCTGTGAATAGGACTGTGAATAGGTAAAAGGAAATTGGATTGGGTTCCAGAAATTTGATCTGGTTCTATTGTCTGGAGTGGTAGCTGTTAACTTCTGGAGTCAGCAGCTGCTGGGAAGTTATCTGAGAGTTCTTAGATTAAGATTCCCTTTCGGTCAATGGTCAAGTTGGAGGTGTCAGTCTGCACTAAAAATTGGCCAGATGCTGCTCTGCAGACCAGAGCTGAGAGAGATGAATGGACCCTCCCCAGTTCCATCCCTCCTCAGCA
Source organism: Oreotragus oreotragus (assembly GCA_006410675.1). Classification (NCBI taxonomy): domain Eukaryota; kingdom Metazoa; phylum Chordata; class Mammalia; order Artiodactyla; family Bovidae; genus Oreotragus; species Oreotragus oreotragus. The sequence continues at coordinate 16,726 of SJYX01011480.1, forward strand.
GTTAAGGTTGTCTTGTGCTTGGTATCAGTCCCTGTAGAAATCATGTCACCCTTTTACCAGTCCTCCCCATGTCTTACTCACACTACACATCCAGACTTGTTCCAAGGTGGCTCAGTAGAGTCTTCCTTATACAACTTCTACCACCTAGAAAATCTATGGTCCTCTGATAAATGGACAACACTAAGAGCACTGAAGAGTTGTCATCCCAGATCCCTGATCATTATCATCATTATCTGTAATGGCCCAAGTCTAGCAAGCTTGGCTGGGCAGCAAAAGAACGTCAAGGTAGACTCTCCCACCTCCTGGCTTATCTTTGATACTCACAAATTCCAGTAGCCCACAGTCCCAGAGGGAAGACATGGAAGGAAAAGAATGAATGAGTTAATTACACAGTCTGTTTGCCAAGACCAGCCTGGTCCAGTGCCCCAGACTGTGTCCCAAGTTCCCTTTGCTACTTGACTGTGTTGTTAGCAGTTTGGGTATGTGTGCCAGGCTTCCTTGGTCTCAGATGCTGGAATCACTGGAGCTTATTTTTAGGCCCAGTTCTGACTTGTAGATGAATTGCTAAGCCCTGCACAATAGTGCATTTGAGTGGCCCTGGTCCTTACATGGGAAGCTCAGGTCAAATCAGCTTGTTTCCACTGATGCTCATCCTCCAAAAGTCCTTTTCCACAGGCATTTATATGGCTCACAAATAGAGGGCATGAGTCTTCTGCAATCTTATGCCATGTTTGGCCCCTCCAAGCTGAGACTTGATTATCCAGTTTTCCTGTTGCCAGGTACCAGATTACACTGCTAGCCCATAGCCCAATGCCATGACTCAATGAAAATATAGTAAGGCATATTTGGGGAGGCATTTTTAGATCCCTCCTTACAATTATGCCCAATGGGCAGAGTTCCCTTTTCCATGCATAGTTTTACACAGCTTTCTTTAGAGCCACACAGCTGTGCCATTCCATTACACTCTTGTGTAAGGGGCCCCAAGACCACACCCAGGGTTCAATGATTCACTAGCCAGACTGACAACATTCAGCACATAGTTGTTCTCACAGCTAAGATTTATTACAGTGAAAGGATATAAAACTAAGTCAGCAAATGGAAAAAGTGCATGGTGCAAAGCATAGAGAAAACCAGACACGAGGTTCCAAGAGTCCTCTCCCAGTAGAGTCGCACAGAACACACTTAATTTCCCATCGACAGGTTGTGCCAATATAGGTGGAATATTGTCCACTGAGGAAGCTTTTTAGAGACGGTGTCCAAAGCTGTTATTGGGAGCTGGTCATGTAGGCACCTTCTGCCCAACACATACCAAAATTCTAGACTCCCAGGAGGAAAGCAGGTATTCAGCATAAACCACACTGGTTTACAAACAGTTTAAGTACAATGAGCCACTCTTATCAGTTCTGTGAATGGTGGGAACCCTCCCCAAAACATATCCTCATAAGTAGGACTTTCCAAGGATACGCCAGCTCTTGGCCCTTGGCCAAGGCATTTTTATAGTAAAATTATCAGTAGGACCTCCTGCAACAGGGTGAGGGCAATCTGCCATACTGATCTCAGTTACGCCCCAGGGGACCTTTACTTAGCCAGTTAAAACAGGTCCCATTAGCCACACAGACCTACATAAAAAAGCCAGATGACTTCATCCTTAAGTTTCTAAGTTTCTAATTAACCTTTTTTTTTTTCTGCCTGGTGCAAGGCAGCAATACAGGCACAGCTAGTAAGTTGAAACTGACCTGAAATCCTTCCAGAGCTGAGGGAGTGTGATAGGACACACAGACAAGCACACCCCCAGAGATCGCACATAGTAACCAGAGAAACAAGGAGTTCACAAATATTGGGGCGTGTGGAGCAAGACATTCATTAGTTAGGCAGCACCGGTTATCAGGGCCCCCATGTGGCTTTGTACTGTAAGACCTCCCACTCTGGGTTCTCAGCCCAGTTCAAATGATGCGGTTCAGTCCTTGGTTTCAGAAGGACGGCCTGAGGCAGTCAGTTCCAGTTTTACTTGTCTGTAATATCAGTTCAACAGCTTCACAAGTGTGGACAGCATCTACAGGTGTTCTGCAGGAAAGTGCTGGCATTGGGGTCACCCCCTGCATCTCATGTTCAGTGCCTAGGCTCAGCAACCAGTTTAATTCAGAGTTCATATTTGAAAAAGCACATAATTATTCCTTTAGGAAGAGGGCAAGACTTCCAGGAACAGCTCTGAAAAGCAAAGATCATTAATACCCTTCCTTCTCCCCTGTTCTCTGGGCCTGGGCTTTTACTTTTCCCTCCATCATTACAAAATCAATTGTGTCCTATTCAGCAAGAGTAACAACATTTTTTCAATTCTCCTCTACTCTCAGCTAGACCATTTGTCTGGAACAGTCGTATGCAAGAGGTATAGAAGCATTTTCACAGAAAACATTTTTGTATAACTTAACCAGAAAGGCACAACATATTCCAAATTGGTCAGACTGAAACCCCAAATTTTAAAAAAATAATTATAATGGGCTTCCCTGGTGGTTCAGTTGGTAAAGAATCTGCCTGCGATGCACGAGACCCTGGTTGGATTCCTGAGTCAGGAAGATCCGCTGGCGAAGAGATAGGTTACCCACTCCAATATTCTTGGGCTTCCTTTATGGCTCAACTGGTAAAGAATCCGCCTGCAATGCAGGAGACCTGGGTTTGATTCCTGGGTTGGGAAGAGCCTCTGGAGAAGGGAAGGGCTACCCACTCCAGTATTCTGGCCTGGAAAATTTCATGGACTGTTTAGCCCATGAGTTCGCAAAGAGCTGGACACAACTGAGTGACTTTCACACTTCTTTTGTCCTAATCGTTTATCCAGGAAGCAGTCTAGAAAAGGTCAATCACTTTCTGGGGACAGCTGCTTTTAATAATCAAACTGCCTTTCTCCTTATCAGGAGAAAGGTGAGGGAAGTAGAGTCAAGCTATCATACTGCCATTGCAAACTGCAACTAATTTAGAAAGCTGAACACAAGTCAACAGCAGTGAGACAGCCTGAAATGGGGTCCACAGTCTGACCTTTAGTAGTGGGTGGAGGTGTCACACTCCCTATGATGTACCCTTCCCCAACTTGTAGCTTTTGCAGGAATCATGTTAAGAATGCATTGAATCTCTGTATCAGAAATACAGAGCTGATCAGCAGCTCAATTTCAGATGGCCCCATCAGAAATAAGCCCTTTTCTGTAGACAGAAATGGTGTGGCAAGCATCCATGATGTTTCCACAATTTAGTCTACAGAGAATATCCTAAATGTGTAACTATTCCAGATCTGAGTTTTCTTTTCTGAGCAGAACTTTGTCAGCTTTCAGTTTGTCACAGTTGCTGCTGCTGCTAAGTCACTTCCAAAAAGACTTCCTAATCTTACCACCTCCAGAATGAATGCCAAGTAACGCTGACAGAGTAACAAGGTGCGAGGTCATTGGGGAATTAGCACGGAGCAGTTCCCCTTACAACTAAAAAAATTGATTTTAATTTAATTTAAACATTGCTTTTACTCTGATGACACCACCAGTAATGCAGAAAGAGCTCCAGAGGTACGTTCAAAGCCACACTCACCTATGGCTTTGCTTCGGTTCCACAGTCTCTGAGGCAGTCACTAGTGCTTTGTCAAATGCATCCTTTAGGTTTTTCTGTATGAATGTGAAACACTCCATGTATTTGATAGCCTTCAGGTCACAGAAAGGCATTTCAGCAGTCTGAGAAGTGAGACATTTCTGTTTTTGAAAAGTTTCTCGATAATAGAGGGTATCCCATTTCTGAGATCAATTTTGGTTCCAACAAATAGTCTTCAAACACTGGTGAATTATCTCAGGTATCCACTTTTCTCTCACATTTTTCAAATAAAGGCTGAAGACCACTGAAAAAGACTAGAAATATATGTTTGTGGATAACTGAGGTGTTGTTCTGCCAAATATTTTTTGCCCTGCAGGATCAAAAAGTCCATAAGTGTATAGCTTTCACTAGTAACTGTGACTGCATAGTTATAAGAAACCACAGCATATATTCAGACATTAATATTTGTTGTATGGCATACCAAGACCAACAATACCATCACTCACAACACAAATTGTCTGCATCGCTGAAGTATTTTTTACTTTACTTGAAATATTCCAAATATAATTTTGAGTTCAGCTTTTTCACCTGATTTGAAGGACCTACCTGTTTTTATCAGCCTGAAGGGGGCCCAATAAAAAAAGGGAGTGTAAAGGGGTTTACGCTTTAGTTGAGAGGTGGGCCAAACGGACCAGATGATGGTGGTAAGATCACATGCGGGAAGCACTGCAGAAGTCTTAGCAGGAGTAGCAAAGTTCAGCTGGCAGCTCACTCCACCAGGCTGACAGTCCCAACAGGAGTGAAGGACAGTGGTGGAATCTGCCCTACTGACCCGACTTCCCTAGCTCCACAAGTGAGCACCTTCTGGTGCCTCCAGACGGCTGCGTGAAAGAAGCAGTGTACATAAGACTCCACCACCATGACAGTAGCAACTCTCTGGGCGAACAAATCATGACCCCAGCTAAAAAAAAGTGGGTGGACCATTGTACAGGCAATGAAGGTGTCAACCGCCAGACCACTGTCAGGTCCAGAAACACTCCCCAGGGGCCCAGCGTTCTGTGCGTCACGTTACGTGTACTCGAAAGGTGCATAAAGGTGAATCACTTGACCGTCAATGGCCACAGAGAGTGCCTGACCCCGACACTTGGCGCCACGTGAATCTCCATGACCTAGAGAGTGGTACAGTCACGTTCCTCCATCCAATTCCCTCCTTGCCGCTTCACTGAAACAAGCACTCCCCTTGGCCTAATTTCCGGCACCCTGAGGCCCAGGAAGCCCTGACCAGGTGAGTTGAAGAGAAGGGAGGGACAGACATGAAGGGAGCTGTGGGAGGCGCCTCCCGTGGGGCTGGACCTGACGCGTCCTCTTAGCTACCTGGACCCAGAGGGGTGACGTGTGACGTCAGAGGCGCGACGTCAGAGCCCGCGATATGTGCAGTACTCGCGGTAATTTATTCTGGACTCGAGGAGTCCTACTACTGTCTCCTTTGCGCGAGGAGATGATCTTCATTAACTCCATACATACAAATACATTAAAGACGCAGTGCATTTAAATTCTAAATGCCTTCAAGAATCACCATTGAAATTCAACACATCATGATACTTTTTGATATTTCCAGAAAAACAGAATTCTTCGATGCTCTTTAATTGGTGTGGTAAAAACCTGTAAGGAAACTCCTTGTAGTCCAAGTTCCCAAATTCTTGGAACATGATTTACTGAGGTTAATATTACAATATTTTCAACCTATGCGGTGACAGATTAAACACCTAGCTCCGAAAATTCTGTGTATCTTCCTGGTGTTTTTCAACTATACTTCAAAGCCCTATTTTTCCCCTAGTTTTATTGAGACATAGTTAACATACAACATTGTATTGGTCTAAGGTATACAACACAATATTTTGATGTATATATAGTGAAATTATTACCTCACTCATTTTTATGTTATTTTATGATATACATTTTTGCCAAGATGGTTTTCAATAATCCTACAACATGCAAAATAAGTTTGTTCATTTCTGTTAATTTCCAGGAGTAAATGTTCAGAAATAACTGCTACATTGGAGCCATTCAGAAAGGTATTTTGTATAAACCAAAATTTATTGAGGTAAAGTGCTGAGAATAATTTCTTAAATGCATTTATTTGGGCTGGTGAAAGTTATATGAAGCTCAAGTTTTTTGGTTTGTTTCATGTTCATCTAACTAGTTTCTTTCTCAAATAGGTGAATGAAAGTCCAATAAAAAATCTGCAGAGCTCTATTTGAACATGATCCAAATTATCCCCTAAACATTGCTGCCACTTTTACTTTAAACTTCCATGTGTTTTTCTTTATGATTTCTGGGTAATGATATATCAGACTGTATACTTAGGGCTTCCCTGGTGGCTCAGTGAATTAAGGATCCACCTGCCAATGCAAGAGACATGGGTTCAATCCCTGATCTGGAAAGATCCCACATGCCATGGAGCAACTTAGCCCATGCACCACATCTACTGAGCCTGTGCTCTGGAGCCCAGGAACTGCAACTACTGAGCCCACACTCTGTACCTACTGAAGCCAAGAGCCTAGAGCCTGTGCTCCACAAGAAAAGCCACTGCAGTGAGAAGCCTGTGCACGGCAACTAGAGGGTAGCCCCCACTCACCACAACTCGAAAAGCCTGCAAGCAGGAAGCAAGACCTAGCACTGGCAAAAATAAATAGATACATAAAATTATATATATACTAAAAACCCTATACTGGAAATTTAGAATTATTAAAATTACCCATGAGTGAATGAATCTGGTGAATGATGTAAACTTTTGAAAAGCACACTTTTTAATATAAAAGAGTTTCATTTCATTTGTTTTTGTTTTGGCTGCACCTCGAGGCATGCAGAATCTAAGTTCCCTGGCTAGGGACTGAACTGGGCCCTTGGCAGTGAAAGTGCAGAGTCCTAACCACTGGACCACCAGGGAATTCCAGCCTCTGTTTTTAATTTAATAATAGTGTTGTTTACCATTCTTTTATTTGCTCTCTTGTATGGTGGCAAGATACAAGTATAGTATCAAGATGATGCATGTCTTTCTAAACCAATCACCTACAAGTGATAGCATTCATTTTTCTGACACAAAATGTCTCTGTTTAGTCTGCACTTTAGTCACCTGCTCTTTATTCCTTCCAGTACTTCTCAGTTCAATATTTGTGCTTATTGTCACATTATCATAATGGGTCTCTGTTCCCCACAAGTCTTGGAACACCTACCCCTCTCACTGTGTGGAGCATACATCATGGGTATCCCATTGACTTTCTACCCTTTCTGCCAACTCATGCTTGCCATTCATTCTCATCCCACTGCAACATACCAACTAATATGTTTTTCCCAAACCTCACTCACAGACTATACCTTGAAAATGACTCCATTCTCAGAGGTGTAGAAGAAAGAAAGCCCAACTGACCTCCACCTCAAGGCTGACAGCTGTTGGTAGATGCCAGCTGGAAGCTCAGCTTGGGCTGCTGGCCAAAAGCCTCAGTTCTCCCCGTCTGGGTTTATTTGGACTTCCTCATAGCAGCAACTGAAGTCCAAGGAGGAACATTCAAAAAGGACAGGCTTTGAGGTAGTCTTACACTGTAGCTACTGCAAGCCTATTCCTTTGCTCTAAGTATCAGATATCATTGTTTGCCAGGGCAGCTCAAAAAGAAAAATATTCTTTGATAAAATTGTTAAACCTAAATACCACAGGAGAAGTTACACCTGATTTTGAAACGTTTTAACAAGGCAGCCTGAGGAAAGAATGCCAACCAAACTTCACCTTTTAAATATGAAGGTGAATTAATTCTGGCCCTAAGATGCATTGGTAGTCAAGGACCATGAGGAAAGGACAAGCTAAACTGAAGGGTTAAAGGGTTAAAAAAAACATGGGGGTCAGTTCAATGTGTATTGTCTTAAGGGCCATATGGATGACCCATTTTTTTACAGGTGGGAGGCCTGTACTGTCTCAAGCCTGAGAGAGAGCCTACTAGAAAAGAGAAATGGAAAAAAGGTCAGTGGATTTCCACAAATGAAGAAGAGTTCTAAATGACCACTTGGTGGTGAAAGTCCTCCTGGTAGTGAGATATTTTGGCCGTAGGCACTGTAGAGATTATTGGCCACAGGAGGGGAAAATGAAAAAACTGGTCACAGGGTCTGGAGACTATTCTGGGGGAACTAACTCCAGAGATGGTGGTTTCAGAAAAAGGACAGAACGGGCGAGGGACAGGACTGAGTTTGGCACCGAAAGACCTCCATACCAACGCTCCACTGGGCAGGACCATCAACTTCTGACCTCCAGAGAACTGCCTACGGCCTCCTGTGATTGTGTATCCACCGAGGAAAGCAAGTACCAGTAAGCCCGGCCCTAGCGAGTGACCTGGGTCAACTGACTGCCTGCATGGCTCAGGTTCTTCCGGGCCCACTCTGCGCAGCACAGGGACTAAATCCACAGGCTAAGTTTCTTGCACCTTTGGAGCAGGACTGACTCAATCCTCACAGAAAGGGGAGCTATTCACAGGAAGGAGGAACCAATGCCCAGTTACCCGAGAGATGCCTTTAGAGAGAGCTCTCTCGAGTCAAGGTGCCCACTCAGAAATAGGTTTCTGCGCCCACACACAGGCCCTCTGAAACAGGGACATTAGAGGCATGGCCTCTGTGCTCAACTGGATCTGAGAGGTTGAATTGTGCAAAGGCACACCCTTAGCTAAGCTCAAAGTCCTGCAGCCTCTGTGAAATGGGAAGGTCCTGTTGTGTGAGTCAGTCAGTGATGTCCGATTCTTTGCGAACCCATGGACTATCCAGCCAGGCTCCTATGTCCATGGAATTTTCCAGGCGAGAATACTGGAGTGGATTGCCATTCCCTTCTCAGGGGATCTTACCGACCCAGGGATCGAATCCTCGTCTCCTGCATTGCAGGAAGATTCTTTACCATTGAAGTCACCAGGAAAGCCCACACATACTTGCCTAGGCCCCTTAAGCAAAGACTGAGTCCTAAGCTTCAGGGTGCACAAGTGGTGTGTTTTGGAGGCACCTGTGTGGAGAATGTTCTGTCTATACAGGTGTGAACCTTCAGATGGGAAACCTGAACAGGAACTTTTACAGGAACACTTGGACCAAGCCCATCTTGGGCTGAAATTGAGAAATTTGGAAGTGCAGGTGTCTCCTTGTTCCATTCACTGTAACAAAGTCAGCCTGTTTCTGTACTTACAACATCCTCCAAGGTGTCAAGTTTAGGTCTTCTGTGCTGCCAGAGACAGGTGGCACGATGTGCAAATGTTCAGCAAAGGTAAATTGAATTTTCTTAACTGCCTGAAAGGATCTCATTGCCAGTCCCAGTGGGACTTTCTTCTATAGTGTTTCCAACTGAGAAGGATTAGCCCAATCTAAATGCTGGTCAGTGGATTTGGACAAAGTCTTAATTGCTGTTTCCTATTTCAAACTATGCTATACTATACTTTGATTGGTGAAAAGACTCAATTTCAATGCTACAAAACTCAGCTTATTTGAAAACCTCTGTGGTTCTAGTCCCAGATGTTTTCTTTGTTTTGAGGGGTACAGTGAGGATAAAGGAACATGATATTGATGGCTGTTAAGACAAAACCATTGTTTATACACAAAACTTTTGAATTTGGCCTAGACTAGCACACAATTGGGTATATTCCTAAGACAGTGTACAATATCAGGCCTCTAACTCAGGAGGCAAAGCAACATGAGTGATAAACATAGTGAGGCTAGCATGGATAAATTATCTACAGTCACTGACTAAATGACTCATCTTCCAAGATCCCTCAAAGCCATTTCACTGGGTTTTTCCCTCCATCAATCCAAAAAATCAATTTCTTCTTCCTGACATGTTTTCTTGACCTCCAGGACACTCATTCTCTTGGTTTTCTCCTACTTCACTTCCTACTCCTTCTCAGTCTTTTTTTGCTGACTCTCTTTAATATTGCACCTGTTTAAGTATTCTATTGATGGACTGCTGATGTCTGGAGGGGTCATACAATTGACACATAATTCATAAATATTTTTATTCCATAATATTAGTTTTTCTTGCCCTAACTTAAGCAAATTACTAATTATGTATTTATAATTAATACATTGCTATTACTTAGGTCTTGTTGACAGTAATCATATAAATCAGGGGTCAGCAAATAACAGCCATGGGCCAACTCTGGTTTATCACTCTTTGAATATAAAGTTTTATTGCAGTACAGCTATGTCCATTTATTTATGTATTGTTTTCAGTTGCTTTTGAACTCTAACAGCAGACTTGAGCAGTTGTCCTAGAGACTGACCCACAAAGTTTAAAATATTATTTATTGTCTATTCCTTAACGTTTTAATCATTTAGGCCAACCCCTGATCTAAATGATTAAAAATATAAAATGTAGTAATTGTGTACTAAGGTGTATAGATTGTAATATGTTTTCCCCAAGAGTAAATTAAATTATATATAAACTTTTTAAATTATTGTCACACAGTTTTGAAAAGTTATTATTTCTTCTAAGTTTCATAATTATCTTCCAAAATCAAAAGGCAAAATATGTTATAATTAAAGAATATAAAGACTTTAAGTCAAAATTACTTAGACTTTTGATTTTAGACTTTAGAATTTTTGGAAAATGTAATTAAATCTTACTAAATATTGTTCTGGAAATAAAACTAACATGATTTTAGTGTTCATAGTCCATGAAGTTGCCAATTTTAGTCATTAGCATATTTCATGTATATTAGGTCTTGACATTCATATATAGGACTTTAAAGAGAATATGAATTGTTTGATACTCCTAAGAGTTTCTCAGCCACAGCTGTTGGGAATAGTGTGCTAATAAGCTAAATCATGAGTAATTCTGGAACCACTCATTGAAACAGGAAGAGAAGCAAGAAATCAGTGCTCCACACTGTTAGGTAGCTGTGCTTTGTTAAGAATCCCTTGCATTCATGATATCTGAAAGGATTTGACAAAGTAATTTGTTACGTACTCCTACTTAAGTGCTTCTTCTACTCAAAGCCTTTCCATTCTCTGAAGCAATATCCATCTCCGATGTTGGTCATATACAACCGAGGAGCCTTCATAGCATTTGGACACAGTTGTATTTTCTTTTGAGGACAAAGAGCTAGAGATATGCTGGGTTGTTTATCTCCTGGGGCCTGAAAGGTAGCAGAATGTACCACCCTAAAATATGTCACTTTGGCATCAGGACTGCTTTTCGCCTAAGACAACTGAGAAGAAGCAGATATAAGGAAGGTTTTCTTCTGTCCTCCTATTTACCTAAAAGCAGGACATAAATTCATTAACGTGTCGCCCCTCTTCTCTCTACCAGCAAGGGCAAACGCTAATTACTGGAGACAACTCTAGATACTTTTCAGCTCCAGAGACAGCACCAGAGGAATCTCCATAAACACATTTTACCTTCCATTAGCCTTCCCACAATCTGCTGTCCTAGAAACTCAAAATCTTTTCCTTTGTCTTGTCATTTACCTAAAATTTATTGTTCTTTGGTTAAGACATTATATAGACTGAGTTTTAACCATTTCTTTGAGTATGCACAATACACGTTACTAAACTCTTTTTCTCTTAGTCTGTCTTGTCTAAGTTACAGGGCCCCAGCAAGAGAACCTCAGATGACTAGATGGAAAAGAAAAACCTTCCCTCCTCTATGCTGTTGCTGCTGCTGCTGCTAAGTCGCCTCAGTCGTGTCCAACTCTGTGCGACCCCATAGACGGCAGCCCACCAGGCTCCCTCGTGCCTGGGATTCTCTAGGCAAGAACACTGTAGGCCTTAGCAATTTAGCATGTTTGTGATTATGTGGTGACCTCTATAGTGCAGGGTCCTCTTGCCAGGTCAAAGAACAAATACTGGCGTGCTGGGTACCTATGAAAGCCCCAAGCAGGCCACATCTTTCCAACAGACCATGGTAAAGACATGGCCGTTGGGGAAAAAATGAAAACCCTTATGCTGCTGCTAATTTAAAGTCACCCTCTTCTGACTCACAAGACTGTACATTTCCTTCCTCTGGGAATGCCAGGAACTATTTGATGGCAGAAATCTTCTACCAGTTATAACTAATTACTTGATATATTATCATCAAAAGCCTATAGCCTTTAAGAGGGCACACCATAGGAAGGACATATTTAGAGTAATCAGCTACTCCCCAAAAGATCTGTGCTCCAAAGAAAGACACATCTTCATGTTAAATGAACCCAAGACTGCTCCCCACATGTGGTTTAATGAATTTAACTTCTTTCTAACTTTTCAATAATTGTAAATATATTATAATAGCGTGCGTGTGCCTGCATGCTAAATCGCTTTGTCGTGTCCAACTCTGCGACCCTATGGCCTGTAGCCCACCAGGCTCCTTTCTTCATGGAATTCTCCAGATAAGAACACTGGAGTGAGTTGCCACGCCCTCCTCCAAGGGATTTTCCTGACCCAGGGGACTGAACCCGAGTCTCTTATGTCTCCTGCATTGACAGGCAAGTTCTTTACCAATTAGTGACACCTGGAAAGCTTATAATAGTGTAATTTCACACTATTCAAAAGAAGCCTAAATCAAAGGTTAGGGAGCACAGTATCTGAAATAAAGAATCCTAGTCTAGCTGGAGGCACTGAATAAATATTAACATTTAAATATGTGTAACTGAAAGCACATCTGTTTTAACATGAGATAATAAAATTTTCCCCTCAAAAAAAGATTGCAGAATGCTATAAATGTATTACAGCTTGCTAAATTACAAATAAATGTGTGAAAAAATAAATACATATGTGTATGTATTTAAGGTCTCAAGAACAAATGCCCATTTGTCAATCAATTAAAACACATATATATAGATTCATCTATATCTTTATATCTGTATGTCTCTGTCTATGTGTGTGTATATATACACTTGCAGATATTTTCAAAAGTGCCTTCATGAAGTTTCAATTAATAAAAATGTATGAAGTGTGAAGAATTTATTCCTGAATATTTTGCCTGAATGCATTTGTGGAGTATTAGCCAGAAGACAACCTGACAGTTTGAATAACTGTGTCTGATGTTGAATATTCTATAAATTAAATTATTTTTAAAGTCAACTTTATAAAAGTACATCTTAGGAGTAAAAAAAGAAACCTAACTCTGGGTTGATAAGAACAAATCACAGGCAAGAAATGGGTAAGACGTTTGGCCCTGAAGCCAGACTGCTAAAGGGGGAAAAGTTGGGATTTAAAGATCTTAACGTGCTGGGCTTCCCTGGTGGTCCAGTGGATAAGAATCTGCCTGCCAATACAGAGGACATGACTTTCATCCCTGGCCTGGTAAGATCACACATGCTACAGGGCAACTAAGCCCACGCGCCCTAACTACTCAGCCTGTGCTCTAAAGTCCATGAGACACAACTGCGGAGGTCCACACACCCTAGAACCCATGCTCTGCAACAAGAGAAGCAACCACAATGAGAAGCCTGCGCACCCACACCACAAAGTTTATTGTGTTGAATTCCATAAAATTTAGGGTTATTTGCAACACTAGTTTGCCTGGATAGCATACAATTATTACAGACTTTATAGAATTGTTCTTAGGAGTTAAAAAAAAAAATCTTGGCTAAGAACAAAAGCTCAGGAACTCGACAGATAGGGTCAAATCAATGAGTTCTTTCTCTGATAAATGATTCATTAATGAATCATATTGGTGTTCTAAAATATTCATTCTAAACTAGGGAATTTTGCATTAAAATACTTGTCCAACTTAAAGAGGTAATTAAATATATTACATAATGAACCAAGGACATTTAATACTTTTCTTTAAGAAATTAATTGTATGTGTGTTTTTCCATTGTGATGAATACCATTTAGACACAAAACTGGGATATTTGAGGGCTTAGTTTATTTTATTGAATCCATGTAAGAATTTGAATTCCTGATGTAATAAAGAATAGCTAAAAGCTTAAATAAACATAATGTAATTGTTATATATGTAAACGAACATAATGTAAATGTGAGAGTCCCTTTGACTGAAAGGAGATCCAACCAGTCCATCCTAAAGGAAATCAGTCCTGAATATTCATTGGAAGGACTGATGCTGAAGCTGAAGCTCCAATACTTTGGCCTCCTGATGTGAAGAACTCACTCATTTAAAAAGACTCTGATGCTGGGAAAGATTGAAGCCAGGAGAAGAAGGGGACGACAGAGGATGAGATGGTTGGATGGCATTACCGACTCGATGAACATGAGTGTGAATAAGCTCTGGGAATTGTTGATGGACAGGGAAGCTTGGCCACAGGGTCACAAAGAGTCGGACAGGAATGAGTGACAGACTGAACTGAATGTAAACCCTGTTTAGTTTTAGTTGAAATGTATTACAATTAGATTATAACTAAAATATCTCATATATTTTAAGTATTTGCTCTAGTAAAACTCAAAGAATAAAACCACTCTAGTGTTTTTAACTTAGAATTCTTAATATTTTGGTTCAGATCTCAAGAGTACAGTTTGGCCTCTTATCTTCTGAGATGGTCCTGTCTGTGGAGTGTGTTTCTCTCTAAATAAATCCATTTCTTTCCAATTGAAAACAAATTTTTTTTAAACTACAGTTTGCTTTAAGGAAATGGTCCTGCAGAGCAATAGGGTCCTTTTAAGGCAGTGATTTCCAAACGAAGCTGTTTGGGCCTTCTAGGCCTTCTAACAGCTTACAAAACAGTAAAGAGGGGTAGGGGTTCAAACCTTCCCCTATTCAAAAATTTCCTAGGCACTGTCGTTTAGATGAAAGTGCATAAACTGAGAGTATGACAGATGTGAATTCTTTATCCAACTTGCTCTATTATAAAAGCCAGTTACTTCATCTCAACCTTATATCTGTAAAATAGTGTTCAGTTCAGTCACTCAGTCGTGTCCAACTCTTTGCGACCCCATGAGCCGCAGCATGCCAAGCCTCCCTGTCCGTCACCAACTCCCAGAGTTTACCCAAACTCATGTCCATTGAGTCAGTGATGCCATCCAACCATCTCATCCTCTGTCATCCCCTTCTCCTCAAGCCTTCAGTCTTTCCCAGAATCAAGGTCTTTTCAAATGAGTCAGCCCTTCGCATCAGGTGGCCAAAGTATTGGAATTTCAGCTTCAACATCAGTCCTTCCAATGAACACCCAGGACTGATCTCCTTTAGGATGGACTGGTTGGATCTCCTTGCAGTCCAAGGGACTCTCAAGAGAGTCTTCTCCAACTCCACAGTTCAAAAGCATCAATTCTTCGGCGCTCAGCTTTCTTCATAGTCCAACTCTCTCATCCATACATGAGTACTGGAAAAACCATAGCCTTGACTAGAAAAGGAATGT
>SJYX01011480.1:35370-76475 GCA_006410675.1 Oreotragus oreotragus
ACTGGAGTGGGTTGCTATTGCCTTCTCTGTTGCATGTAAGTTAATTAAGCAGGGTGACAATATACAGCCTCAATGTACTCCTTTTCCTATTTGGAACCAGTCTGTTGTTCCAAGTCCAATTCTAACTGTTGCTTCCTGACCTGCATACAGGTTTCTCAAGAGGCAGGTCAAGTGGTCTGGTATTCCCATCTCTTGAAGAATTTTCCACAGTTTATTGTGATCCACACAGTCAGAGGCTTTGGCATAATCAATAAAGCAGAAATAGATGTTTTTCTGGAACTCTCTTGCTTTTTCAATGATCCAGCAGATGTTGGCAATTTGACTTAACTCAAGTTTTAGTTGTTAATTATACCTAGATAAAGGAAAGGGGGAAAATACTTAACTAAAAGGACTGTTTTAAGACGTATGTAAGATAATATTTGTAGAATTGAGCACATTGGTGATACACAATAAATGGCTCTTTTCTCCTTGTACTCTCTGAAATAAAAACTACTGGTAACTTTTACTAACAATAAGATGGAAAAGATAACCTGCATATTATTTTTATTTTTTAACTGCTATTACCTCAGTTCAGTTTGGGATCATTTCCTTTAGAAATATTTATTCAGAGTCTTGGTTTGGCACTATTATATGTATACAATTAAACAGATAAAAAACATAATTCTTTTCATATTGTGTTTCTTTTGGTAACCAAATCATCTTAAAATCTGGTGCATAATAATAAAATATCAGTTAAAAACAGTCCTTGAGATAGAGAACCACAGAATTAGTACCTCAGGATGTATTCTCAGAAATGAACACTAGATGGCAGCTTTCAGACAAGATCGTCTGGGTCAATGGCCCTCCTTTCTTTCCCCTCCAGACAAAATCCAAGCCAGGTCTTTCCCAAATTTCTTTCTTCCCCAGTGGATCCCACTTCCCCATGGACCCTCTTACTTGCCTCCATCAGAGCAGTAGTTACTAATCTAGAAAAGAAAGCATCTGTAGAGGTTTCTGGAGAGAGAAGATTAAAATTTTAAAGAGAAACCACAACATGAACTAACCTGCCAGCCTTTCCCTCTGTTATGTTTTACTTGACTTTTAAAGGAATAAACACAAAGTGATTTCATTTCTGTAGTGATGTAGAGGGTGGAGCAGGGTGAGTAAGGAAGATTCTTGAATCAGTTCTTATTATGTAGTTCTTAATAACAACAGCAAGTAATTTTTTTCAGATTGTTTTCTTAAAAAAAACACACACACACAACTCTCTACCCTCTACCTATTTTTCTTTCATTCACATCTTACAGTATTTATTAAATATTTATAGTGTACAACTTGGTACTTGCATCAGTCTGTTGCTGAGGGTGGGAGATTATAAAATATATTTGGATAAGGTCAACCCCCTATCCTTCAGACTACTACAGTCATTGGAGAAATAAGACATTGACATAAATATCAACATAAGGTACAATTTCTGGCAGGCACACTTTTGGTACCACAGCACAAACAAAGTCATATCAAGTGGTATTCTCTTTGTAATCAACAGATTTATCCTTTTTCTTTTGCAGATCTCTTAAGTATATTCAAAAGTCTCACTCAGCTCAATGTGGCTAGCTCATTCTGGTTCTCTATACTTTCTATAGTACTTTCTATAGCAACTGCTCTGTTTTCCAATGTCTAAATTTTTTCCCTAGCACTTGATAGAGCTCATACTGTAGTCTCCTTAATGATTTTTGCCTCATTAATGTATTAATCTTTGTGTCCCCCGCCAAAATTCCTACGTTGAAATTCCAATGCCTGATGTGATGGTATTAGGAGGGAGAGACTTGGCAGGTGCTTGGGTCATGAGGATAGAGCCCTTATGAATGACAGGAGATTAGTCTTATAAAAGTGGTCCAGTGGCTCAGACTCCACACTCCCAATACAGGATGTCTGGGTTCAAACCCTGTCAGGGAACGAGATCCCACATGCCGCAACTAAGAGTTCAAATGCTGCAACGAAAGATCCCACATGCAGCAAGGAAGATCGAAGATCCTGCATGTTGCAACTAAGACCTGGCACAGCCAGGTAAATAAATATTTTAAAAGGAGAGAGAGAGAGACCCCAGAGGGCTTGTCTGCCTCAACTATGTGAGAACAAAATAAGAAGACATAACTATGAACCAAGCAACCATTTTAGCACCTTGATCTTGGACTTCCCAACCTCCAGAATGGTGAGAAATAAAGTTCTGTTGTTTATAAGCTAGCCAGTCTGAAGCATTTTGTTATGGCAGCCTGAATGGACTAAGACCATTAATGACCCTTTTTTATTTCTGCAAATTTGTACTGATTTCTTATGTTTTATCTTCTCAGAAACTTGTAATATTTTTCTTATCTCTTCACTACTTCTTTCTCAAAGTCCATCTTAAATTCATTTCCTTTCGCCTCCTGCCTATTTTATTAGAGCCCTAATTGTAATTTTAAGCCCAACCTTCTGAATAGTGAGTTGTGTTCTAAAGTGATCATGAATCGAAAGATTCCTCAGCTCCTGCTATCTTCTGCTAATGTTTGGATACAGCCTTGCTAATTTCTGGTTGCTTTTTTTCTTTCAAGTGAGGTTTATTTTCAACAATTTGAGGTTTCACTATCTTGTATTTTCTACTTTTTACAGAAAGGAACTTCCTCCTGACTAAAATAATATATGCACCAAGCCGCAACAAAGCTATAGTAACAAGAGGCTTCAAGGCCACTCCAGGAAATGTCAGGCCCAGCTGTTAAGTGTTACAGGAAGCTCAGCCTTACAGTTGTTTCCTTCTTGGGGATTTTTCACCTCAGCTAACTTCTGTGTTACAAAATCACTGCAGATGGTGACTGCAGCCATAAAATTAAAAGATGCTTGCTCCTTGGAAGAAAAGTTATGACCAACCTAGACAGCATATTAAAAAGCAGAGACATTACTTTGCCATCAAAGGTCCGTCTAATCCAGGCTATAGTTTTTCCAGGAGTCATGTATGGATGTGAGAGTTGGACTCGAAAGAAAGCTGAGCACCGAAGAATTGATGCTTTTGAACTGTGGTGTTGAAGAAGACTCTTGAGAGTCCCTTGGACAGCAAAGAGATCCAACCAGTCTATCCTAAAGGAAATCAGTCCTGAATATTCATTGGAAGGACTGATGCTGAAGCTGAAACTCCAATATTTGGCCCCCTGATGTGAAGAACTGACTCTTTTGAAAAGACCCTGATGCTGAGAAAGATTGAAGGTGTGAAGAGAAGGGGATGACAGAGGATGAGATGGTTGGATGGCATCACCAACTCAACGGACATGAGTTTGAGTAGGCTCCGGGAGTTGGTGATGGACAGGGAAGCCTGGCATGCTGCAGTCCATGCAGTTGCAAAGAGTCTGACACAACTGAGTGACTGAACTGAGCTGAACTGACTGAACTTCTGTGTAGGTGCCCTAGTGGCCAAATCCACTTTAACCCTCAATTTGGGGTATGTGGCTTTGACAATGAATTTTAACATGAAACGCCCTTTCTCTCCACGCACTGTCTGATACATAAAAGAATTCCAAAACTTCTACTTTTGTGAGGGTTCAGGGTCAAAGGTGAAGAGGTAGGCAGAAAGAAGAGGGCAGGCTATGATCTGCAGGATATGGCCCACTTCTTTGATTTCTAAGTGCCCAGGCCTCCTTCGCCTCTACCTCCCTTCTACCTGGCATGGCCTACAGCCTCCTCCCAAGTTCCTACAACTCTCCCGATTCCCCCGCTTTACTACCCCTGAGCACTTCCACTCCAAGGGCCTGGGACACTGTGCCTAAACTTTCCTCATGGACAGCAGAGATAGAGATAGCTTTACTGGAAAGGAAAAGGACTTATTTTTAATAGAATAGAAACTGGGAGCCCTTGGTTTTTCATTGCAGCTCAGTCACTTCAGTCGTGTCTGACTCAGCCCACCAGGCTCCTCTGTCCTTGGGGATTCTCCAGGCAAGAATCCTGGAGTGGGTTGCCATGCCCTCTTCCAGGGGATCCTCCCTAGTTTTTTCTCTAGTCAGAGCCAATTTACTTTGCTGTTATTTCCTGCTTTTTGATTTTTCTCATCTATGTGTTGGTTAGAAGAAATTCTATCTATAGTTTTCCATATGTTAACTTACAGAACTGATTTCTAACATAGGTAATTTCTTTCTAATTGGAAATAAGTCTATAGCATTTACTTATCTAATGTGAGATACAATACACATGTGAAAAACTACAGAGAACGTCATACAGCATTAAAATAATCATAAAACAATAAAAGAATCATAAAACCCCTTAAATAGTATCCACAACTATATTAGTTTTGCAAACGCCCCACAACTGCCCCACTCCCCCTAAGATCACAATCCTCTCTCCTCCAGAGAAAAATTCCACTCTGATTTCCTCTGATTTTCCTGTTTTACTTTCCTCTCCTCTTCACTTCTAGTATCACTGCCTTAACATGCATGTCTAACAGTACACTTGGTTTTGACTGTTATCAAGGGTTACCTACCTAGACTTATATGCTACACATTTTATTTGTGTTTTGATTCTTTCCCTCAACATTGTGATATTTATCCATGTTGCATTTATCTGTAATCTGTTTCTATTCATTGACATATGGTTTTTTATTGTATGACTACAGCATGCTTTCCCGTCTCATGTTCACAGAAAATAGGATTGTTTCTGTCTGGGGCTATCAGTAACATTCTTGTCCATATATGCGGGAGCATAGGTGCTTATAGATCATCGATAGATTTTGTTAAGAGGCAAAATCTGGTTCTTAAGGTCTGTAGTGACAAACTGCTGGGAGAGGCTAATGTTTCTAGTCTAGAGGCCACAACTGAGTAATAAGACTCAGTGGACAGCTGGGAGTGAATGTGGTGGTCATAGGGTTTCTGGATCTTCAATGTTCTAGACAACGTGAAACTGTTTAGTAAGTTGATATATCTATTTACACTCTCCCTAGCAGTGTTTGAGTGTTCTTATTGTTCATCATACATGCCAATGTTGGTTACTGTCAGATTCCTAATATTCGTCAATCAGAAGGGTGATTTAAACTTGCATTTTCCTGGATATTTATGAGATTGAAGGACTTTTAAAAATTTATTTTATGCAAAGAAATCCATTTGGATTTCTTCTTTTTAGAAAATGTTAGAGGTTCCCCTCACCACTCTTTTTGTGTTTTTCTCATTGAAAAAATTGCTGTCCCTTTGACCACCGCTGGGGAGGAAAAACTTTTCCTTCAACAAAACCTCCTAAATTCCGAGGAGGAACCTGAGAATTAAACTGACAAAAGACCATTCCTAAGAGTAAAAGGTTTATTTACACACAAATGGAGCTAGCTAAGGAAGTAGTCAGCTTAGTGAAAGGTTCCAGTTAGAGACTTATATACCTAACTTGGACTTCCCAGGTGGCTCATTGGTAAAGAATCCCCCTGCTAATGCAGAATTCATGGGTTCAGTCCCTGGATTGGGAAGATCCTCTGAAGGAGGAAATGGCAACCCATTCCAGTATTCTTGCCTGGACAATCCCATGGATAGAGGCACCTGGTGGGCTACAGTCCCTGGGGTCCCAAAGAGTCAGACACAACTGAGCAACTAAACGACAACAACAAGCATTTGTACTCTAGGTGACTTGTTAGAGAAGCTTTTCAGCCATCTAAGTGAGAATGAACCTTAGAAGTATGTTGTATTGGTTTGGAGGATACATTTCTTACCAGTCTGACAAGAGGACTCTTGATTACACTTACGTTGGTGAAATCAAGGGCAAAACATCAGAAATTCTGTCTCCATTTTGCTACCAATTTCTCTTGTTCTAGGGAAAACAAAACACAGCAAAATCAGGGTAAGGATGTATCTTTTTCCCCCTAAGCTTTACAGTTGTTTTAGAATTTTTAGAACTCACTAAGGTTCTCTTTCCTTTTGTTTGTTTCCTTTTGCCAAATAACCTTCCCACCAGCCCCCTTTTATTTCCCATGGCCGACAGAAATCTACAGTGAAATACACTCCATCACAGCAAATGAATTAAACTTGGAAGAAAATTTTCCTTTCAATTTTCCCAACCACACTGAAGACATTTCTCCCTGCCACAAGTCCTTTTAATAAAGATGTTTAATAAAGATGTATATTAAAACTCCAAAACTTTAGTCACCTCATGTGAAGAGTTGACTCATTGGAAAAGACACTGATGCTGGGAGGGATTGGGGGCAGGAGGAAAAGGGGACGACAGAGGATGAGATGGCTGGATGGCATCACTGACTCGATGGATGTGAGTTTGGGTGAACTCCAGGAGTTGGTGATGGACAGGGAGGCCTGGTGTGCTGCGATTCATGGGTTCACAAAGAGTCGGACATGACTGAGTGACTGAACTGAACCGATATTAAAACTAATGAATACAATTAATCAATAGGAAAGTGAGCAAGGATTTGCATTATGTTCCCAGAGAAGAAAATATAAATGGCTGGTAAATATAAGATGCTCATTTCCCAACAGAAATGAAAATTAAAACTACTATGTGATATGATAACAATATTATAAAACCATTAAAGACAAAAAAGTATGCTAGTATTTTGTTGATAAGTCTCTGGGGAAATATATATTCATTGCTGCTGGAAGTTAAATTAGTACAACCCTTACAGAAAGCAGTTTGACACTTGCCTATCAACATCTCAAATGTATAAAACTTTTGACATAGAAACTAATTTCTAGAAATTTATATCATCATACACTTGCACAATTACAAAACAATTTATTTTTCACTATAGCATTGTTCATAATGGGCAAAAGACTGAAAAGATTCCAAATGTCCATCAATAGGGGACTGATTAAAAAAATATTATAAGCCTCCTCATAGTATAAGCAACCTGTTGCCTGTACAGTTTTCCCTAAAGGACCTTGGAGACAACTCTTTCTAGTGGGCATTCATGACTGGCCTGCAGTCCCCAGGGTAGGCTCCAGACAGGTATGCATAGTGCCTTTGGAAAGCTCCAGGGTACAATGGCCAGGGTCCACATTGGCCAATTCATAATGTCCATTCGAACCAAGCTACGGAACAAAGAGCAGGTGATGAGGCCCTCTACAGGGCCAAGTTCAAGTTTCCTGGCCGCCAGAAGATCCACATCTCCAAGAATTGGGGTTTTACTAAGTTTAATGAGGATGAATTTGAAAACATGGTGGCAGAAAAGTGGCTTATCCTGGATGGCTGTGGGGTCAAATACATCCCTAATCATGGTTCCCTGGACAAATGGCAGGCCCTGCACTCATGAGAGCATTGGTTCTGTCTCCTCCTTAATCATGCTCACCAAAATCAATCCTACTTCCTGTCAAAAAAAAAAAAAAAGTATAGCATAATCCATACCGTGGAATACTATACAAAAATACAAAAAATTATAACATTATATACTCATATGAATCCCAAAAATGTTTTTAAATGAAAAAAGCAGGATACAGAACATTGTGTAAAATGTACTGTATGTGTAAAATGGAGAAAAAGGAAAATAAGTGTATTTGTATTTTTTCCCAACTAGTTATCCCTGGGATAGGGTGCCTTGGAAACAGAGCGAATAGGTTATGAGGATGTGAAACAGATTTTTCACTACATGCCTTTTTACATTTCAAGATTTGAATCATGTGAATATAAAACCTTTTACCAAACAGGTTAAAAATAGATTAAATTTTAAAAAATCATTATAACTCTTACCTTTAGTAGCAGAAGTTCTGAGAGCAATTCCTTAGAATAAGTTCACTGAACAATGAAGAAACAGAGAAGGCAATGGCAACCCACTCCAGTACTCTTGCCTGGAAAATCCCATGGACGGAGAAGCCTGGTAGGCTGCAGTCCATGAGGTTGCTAAGAGTCGGACATGACTGAGCGACCTCACTTTCACTTTTCACTTTCATGCATTGGAGAAGGAAATGGCAACCCACTCCAGTGTTCTTGGCTGGAGAATCCCAGGGATGAGGGAGCCTGGTGGGCTGCCATCTATGGGATTGCACAGAGTCAGACACGACTGAAGCGACTTAGCAGCAGCAGCAGCAACAGTAAAGGAAAAGCAGGAGGTTCATTTACAACAACTGCCAATAATGTGATAAGAAGTACATTGATCATATTATTCCATGATTCAGAATGACAGAAGAACACTGAACTGCAGCCCTACAAACAGCATTAGCACAGGGCTACCAACCCGTGTACTGGGCAGATAAATCATGTATTTTATCTTTTAACCTTCTATAGAGGAGTCACTCATTCAGTCAGTAAAATATATTCCACCATAGGCTGTATATTGTCACCGTGCTTATTTAACTTATATGCACAATACATCATGAGAAACGCTGGGCTGGAAGAAGCACAAGCTGGAATCAAGATTGCCTTGAGAAATATCAATAACCTCAGGTATGCAGATGACATCACCTTTATGGCAGAAAGTGAAGAGGAACTAAAAAGCCTCTTGATGAAAGTGAAAGAGGAGAGTGAAAAAGTTGGCTTAAAGCTCAACATTCAGAAAACTAAAACCATGGTATCTGGTCCCATCACTTCATGGGAAACAGATGGGGAAACAGTGGAAACAGTGTCCAACTTTATTTTGGGGGGCTCCAAAATCACTGCAGATGGTGATTGCAGCCATGAAATTAAAAGACGCTTACTCCTTGGAAGAAAAGCTATGACCAACCTAGAAGTATATTGAAAAGCAGAGACATTATTTTGCCAACAAAGGTCCATCTAGTCAAGGCTATGGTTTTTCCAGTGATTATGTATGGATGCAAGAGTTGGACTGTGAAGAAGGCTGAGCGCCAAAGAATCGATGCTTTTGAACTGTGGTGTTGGAGAAGACTCTTGAGAGTCCCTTGGACTGCAAGGACATCCAACCAGTCCATTCTAAAGGAGATCAGCCCTGGGATTTCTTTGAAAGGAATGATGCTAAAGCTGAAACTCCAGTACTTTGGCCACCTCATGGAAGAGATGACTCATTGGAAAAGACTCTGATGCTGGGAGGGATTGGGGCAGGAGGAAAAGGGGACGACAGAGGATGAGATGGCTGGATGGCATCACTGACTCGATGGATGTGAGTTTGGGTGAACTCCGGGAGATGGTGATGGACAGGGAGGCCTGGTGTGCTGCTATTCATGGGGTTGTCCGAAAAGAGTCGGACACGACTGAGCGACTGAACTGAACTGAACTGAACTAGACTGGTTCAAAAAAGGATTTGCAACAAGATAAAGACAAACAGGAAATTATTTGTTTATTTTTAAGCATTTTCTTAAAAATATTTTTCATGACATTTGAAGTGATCAAACAGCCTCAATGGTTATTTGCTAAAACAGCAATTTTGCTGTTGCATGTCTGAAGCAGAGACAACTTCACTTTAAAATGGTCTGCTTACTACTAATAATAAAAAATACTCTTCTTCTTGAAGGATCAGGTTTGAATTGTTTGGTTGGTAATGCCAAGGTAGCACAGAGATTAAAATATGTTTCAATAAAACAGCAAATCTAACATCCAGAGGAGAATATCTTTCTGAGATTTTGGAATCATTCGTTTAGATATAACTGGAGAATATTATGTCAAATACCATGAAAGGAGCAGATGGGATGTGACAGGTCCAATAGTAAGCATCCAGGGTCGGTAGGTAACAGTGGACGGTAGTGAAGGATCAGTCCTATTACCATGGTGTGGGGATGGAAATCAAGGACTAGGAAGGGATTTTTTGTTTTTGTTTTTAAACTTGGCAGCTAAAAATCTAAAAGATTAATTTATGTTCATACTTTATATACACATAACGGCCACGGGGCAGGTCCAGTACGGGTGAAAGATCAGCTTAGATTTAAGTCTCGGGGGATGCAGAAACTGATAGTCAGAAATCCAGAAAGAAGTCCCGTGAAGTCCAAAACACGTTAGCGGAGGAGAGGGAGATGGTTGTTCTCCTTCGAATGAGGTAAGACCCCGGGACCCCTAGGGTGTCTAGGACTCTGACTCACTCCCAGGAAGTCCCAAAAGAGAGAGAAAGTAACAGTGACGTGGCCGACTGCCCGGAGTCACTAGGATGCGCGCTCCCCGCTCCATTTCTCTTGAGAACACGGAACAGAAGCCCGAAACCCTGGGAGTGCCTCCCGCCTAGAGTACTCTTCCTTCCACCCTCAGGATGGGGATCACGATAGTCTCTCAGCAGATGCGGGCGAGGACGTCTTATTCGATTCCCTGACCTCCAGTTCCATGACAGCCTTCTCCCTAGCCCAAGAGAGGCAGACAGGCGGGCGCCCGTCTCTGCACCCTGGAGAGAAATGGAAGTGTGGCTCGGGTGACAACGCAGGCGACTGGTGTGTGCTGCGTAGGACGTAATCCTGCGCTGCGCATGCGGCAAAGCAAGGGACCCATAGCCGCGCGGAGACAGAGGCACAAACACGCCTGAGGTAGCACGCTCCATCGCCAAGTCCGCGCTACGCGGTATCGCGTGACACCCGAGCCAGCCGTCTGGCACGTGATCCCTTGGTGGCGGCGGACAGTAGTTACACTTAGACGGTCACATGAGCCTCCGATGGTTCTCAGGCCTCAGGTCAGCTTCCATTACCTTCAGGTGTGCCTGAACTGGCGCCGTCCTCTCAATCCTCGTTGCTCTTGGGAGATGGGGATGCACCCTCTTCATAAATGGGAACGATGTTTGAGCAGGCGGGAGAAACAGGTGCATAGGGCAGCGAGCGGAAGTCCGCACCCACACTCCATGACCAGAGAGTAGCCACGCGTGTCCCACAGTGCAGTAGGCTCCCTTGGGGTCCTGCGGGGACGCTGCCTTGTGGTGACTTCGGAACACGCTTCCAGGGCAAGGGATATGGGGGCCCGACTCTGCCCCGACTGGTATGTTGTTTCTCCCATGACCGGCAGTGACCACGTATTGTGCGCCTTTGCTTCAGTTCTGTGGCCAAGGGCCTCCGCAGTCGGCTTCCCGGAATACAGAAGTCCTCCGGAGGTACAGCTTTGTCCATATGCAGGGAAAAAATAGTTTGTAAACAAATTGAAAGAGTAGTCCAAAGCCT
Organism: Oreotragus oreotragus; assembly: GCA_006410675.1. Classification (NCBI taxonomy): domain Eukaryota; kingdom Metazoa; phylum Chordata; class Mammalia; order Artiodactyla; family Bovidae; genus Oreotragus; species Oreotragus oreotragus. The sequence goes on from SJYX01011480.1 coordinate 46,368, forward strand.
TCCCTCTAAGAAGACTCCAGTCCACCCAGGCTTCCTTGTCAAGTTAAACCAAACATTATAAGGAAAACATAATTCCCAATTATTTCTCCTGTTTTCTTTCTTTATAAAAAATTTTTTTAATTTAATTACAGTCAATTTACAATGTTGTGTTAGTTTCAGGTGTCCAGCAAAATGATTCAGTTATACATCTATATCTATTCTTCTGAAAAGAATTGTATATTGTTATATACTATTGAATAGTTTGCTGTGCCATACAGTAGGTCCTTATTGTTTATATATTTTATGTATGGTAATGTGAATCCCAGAGTCCTAATTTATCTCCCCCTCCATCCTCTTTGGTAACCCTAAATTTGTTAGAGCTGTGACTCCCACATTAATCAAATAATTCTAGAAAAATGGGCAAAAACTGGTAAAACTTTTTATCAGGGTTAGTATAACTCTGATAGGAAAACTTGACAAGGAAAACAAATTGAAGGAAAATGACAGTTTCAGTTTTACTCAGAAATGTAGGTTTGAAAACTGATAAGCTAAATATTAGCCTAATTTAGTATTGGGCTCCTAATTACATAAGGAGAATAACACATGTGCATGTTAGATTGTTTTAACATCAGGATTCAAGTATTAATTTATTAATGGAGATAATATTATCTCAGTAATTGTAGAATAAATGTTTGAATCAAACACTCCCTGATAAATGCTCATGGAAAGCCACTGATGGAAAGGAAATTAATAAGAGGTATCTGCAGTAAACCATATACCAAACATCCTATTTTAGCTGCAAAACATTTAAAGCTTTATATTCCTTTCATTGTTCTGTTGATGAACCTGGGACCTTTGACTCTGGATCTTGCTGATTCCATATACATGAGCATTTAAGCATATTTCTCTGTCCTCTCTGTTGCCTGCTAATTGTGCACACATGCCTGCTCAGTCCTGTCTGACTCTGCAACCCCGTAGGCTGTAGCCCACTAGGCTCTTTTGTCCATGGGATTCTCCCAGCAAGAAATATTGGAGTGAGTTGCCATTTCCTCCTCCAGGGGATCTTCCCAACTCAAAGATTTAACATGCATCTCCTGCATTGTCAGGCTTTAACCACTGAGCAACCTGGGCTTCCCATCTTGCTGATTGGAGCTGGATTATCTTATGTTTTGAAACGTAGTAGTCATAGTTATTTTGTAACCTGTATCGTGATAGTTTTAATGTCTGAATTATTTTCAGATTCTTTTCTGCTGCCTGATAATCTCTGCTGTGTATGGTCTATGGTGTCTAGTTTCTCTGTCTCTTTGCTTTATAACCTTGGCGGGGGGTAGGGGGACACATTTGAGGAAAAAGTATTTGTGGCTTATTTCAAAGAGGACTTTTGTTTGTTTCTGCTGTGTGCCTTGAGGCTGTCTTAATCTCAGACCAGTTTTCATGGGTGGACATTTCTTGGGCCATTGCTAACCCAGGCTACAAATCTGAGCAAGAACTGCCCAATGGCCTCCTCTTCTCGAAGATGGGATTTTTTTCTCTTATTTTTTTTCCCTATTATAGTCAAGGTAAAAGCAAACTTTCCTAAAATTCAAGGGAACTAGTTTGCTAGTTCCCCTTAGAGTATCACCTATGAAATTACAGCTTAATATGCAGAGAACCACTTAATACCATTTCACCTTAAATAGTCCTGTATCTTGGCTCCTTATTCCATGTCCAATGAAGCAACTGAAAAATGAAAGGGAAAAAAAAAGCTAAATGTCCCCTGAGTAGAAAGTGTCCTCAGGGCAAGAGTAGCTTTTGTGCTCTGGTGCCTTATTTGCTTCTTTAGGGTTCCAATTTCTCTTACCTTTTGGCCTAATAATTCCTTACCTTCTTTTAGTAATTTGATGCTTTTGAGATTCTTTTTTTTTTTTTTATAGTTTATCCGTCATCTTTAGTCATTATCAGTGTGTATATTAGTATGAATAACCAAGTCCATCATAAATGGAAGTAGAAATTTAAGATTACATTCTTTAGTTTCTTGCTTTTATATCTCAAGACACCTTGCTAAATGTTACATTCTTTTATATATATAATTTTATTTATGTGTTTATTGGCTTTTCTGGGTCTTGCTGCCCAGGCTTTTCTCTAGTTCTGCAAGCAGGGGGTACTCCAGTTGCCTCGCACAGGCTTCTCATTGCCGCGGCTTCTCTTGTGGAGCACAGGCTCTTGCTGCACATGAGCTTCAGTAGCTGCGGCCCGTGGGCTCAGTGGTCGTGGTTCCCGGGCTCTGGAGCACAGGCTTAATAGTTGTGGCACATAGGCTTAGTTGCTCCACAGCAGGTAGGATCTTCCTGGACCAGAGACTGAGCCTGCATTTCCTGCATCGTCAGGCGATTCTTCACCACTGAGCCACCTGGGAAGCCACAAAAGGTTTTGTGGACAATGTTAAAGAATTGTGATTTCGTCCTGATAGTAGACAGAACTATTAGAAGTTTTTTAAGCTAGGAAAGAGATGTGATCATATTTTTGCCTTTAGAACACAGTGTTATTCTAGCTGCAAATGGAGAATGGGCACAGACACAAGTAGAAATGAAAGCTCCGGTTAGCAGATGACTGTAGAAGTCCAAGATAAGATAAAGACATTTCGAACTATCATGGTGATAGTAAAGATCTAAGGAGATGTACTCACACAAAAATTCAAAATGAAGAATCCTTAGGGGATGGGGATGTATTAATTGTGATGAGATGATCAAGAGAGCTGCCAAGCTGTTCTGAAGAAAACTAGATCCCTCTGCCTTCTCCCAGGAAAGCAAAGATTTATATTCTCCCTCTGGAATAAGGCTTTACTAGCCAGAAAGTGGTAAACACTGATTGAAAGTTAGGTCAATATAAAACTTAACAGAGGCAAACACAGAGTCAGAGAGGAAAGAGAAGAAAATCATGTAAAAGGAGCTAGGCAAAAGATATGCAGCTTTGGGGACTCCTAGGGAAGTCAGAGGAGTTAAAGGGGTTCCANCTGACTCGATGGATGTGAGTTTGGGTGAACTCCGGGAGATGGTGATGGACAGGGAGGCCTGGTGTGCTGCTATTCATGGGGTTGTCCGAAAAGAGTCGGACACGACTGAGCGACTGAACTGAACTGAACTGAACTAGACTGGTTCAAAAAAGGATTTGCAACAAGATAAAGACAAACAGGAAATTATTTGTTTATTTTTAAGCATTTTCTTAAAAATATTTTTCATGACATTTGAAGTGATCAAACAGCCTCAATGGTTATTTGCTAAAACAGCAATTTTGCTGTTGCATGTCTGAAGCAGAGACAACTTCACTTTAAAATGGTCTGCTTACTACTAATAATAAAAAATACTCTTCTTCTTGAAGGATCAGGTTTGAATTGTTTGGTTGGTAATGCCAAGGTAGCACAGAGATTAAAATATGTTTCAATAAAACAGCAAATCTAACATCCAGAGGAGAATATCTTTCTGAGATTTTGGAATCATTCGTTTAGATATAACTGGAGAATATTATGTCAAATACCATGAAAGGAGCAGATGGGATGTGACAGGTCCAATAGTAAGCATCCAGGGTCGGTAGGTAACAGTGGACGGTAGTGAAGGATCAGTCCTATTACCATGGTGTGGGGATGGAAATCAAGGACTAGGAAGGGATTTTTTGTTTTTGTTTTTAAACTTGGCAGCTAAAAATCTAAAAGATTAATTTATGTTCATACTTTATATACACATAACGGCCACGGGGCAGGTCCAGTACGGGTGAAAGATCAGCTTAGATTTAAGTCTCGGGGGATGCAGAAACTGATAGTCAGAAATCCAGAAAGAAGTCCCGTGAAGTCCAAAACACGTTAGCGGAGGAGAGGGAGATGGTTGTTCTCCTTCGAATGAGGTAAGACCCCGGGACCCCTAGGGTGTCTAGGACTCTGACTCACTCCCAGGAAGTCCCAAAAGAGAGAGAAAGTAACAGTGACGTGGCCGACTGCCCGGAGTCACTAGGATGCGCGCTCCCCGCTCCATTTCTCTTGAGAACACGGAACAGAAGCCCGAAACCCTGGGAGTGCCTCCCGCCTAGAGTACTCTTCCTTCCACCCTCAGGATGGGGATCACGATAGTCTCTCAGCAGATGCGGGCGAGGACGTCTTATTCGATTCCCTGACCTCCAGTTCCATGACAGCCTTCTCCCTAGCCCAAGAGAGGCAGACAGGCGGGCGCCCGTCTCTGCACCCTGGAGAGAAATGGAAGTGTGGCTCGGGTGACAACGCAGGCGACTGGTGTGTGCTGCGTAGGACGTAATCCTGCGCTGCGCATGCGGCAAAGCAAGGGACCCATAGCCGCGCGGAGACAGAGGCACAAACACCCCTGAGGTAGCACGCTCCATCGCCAAGTCCGCGCTACGCGGTATAGCGTGACACCCGAGCCAGCCGTCTGGCACGTGATCCCTTGGTGGCGGCGGACAGTAGTTACACTTAGACGGTCACATGAGCCTCCGATGGTTCTCAGGCCTCAGGTCAGCTTCCATTACCTTCAGGTGTGCCTGAACTGGCGCCGTCCTCTCANGCGTGACACCCGAGCCAGCCGTCTGGCACGTGATCCCTTGGTGGCGGCGGACAGTAGTTACACTTAGACGGTCACATGAGCCTCCGATGGTTCTCAGGCCTCAGGTCAGCTTCCATTACCTTCAGGTGTGCCTGAACTGGCGCCGTCCTCTCAATCCTCGTTGCTCTTGGGAGATGGGGATGCACCCTCTTCATAAATGGGAACGATGTTTGAGCAGGCGGGAGAAACAGGTGCATAGGGCAGCGAGCGGAAGTCCGCACCCACACTCCATGACCAGAGAGTAGCCACGCGTGTCCCACAGTGCAGTAGGCTCCCTTGGGGTCCTGCGGGGACGCTGCCTTGTGGTGACTTCGGAACACGCTTCCAGGGCAAGGGATATGGGGGCCCGACTCTGCCCCGACTGGTATGTTGTTTCTCCCATGACCGGCAGTGACCACGTATTGTGCGCCTTTGCTTCAGTTCTGTGGCCAAGGGCCTCCGCAGTCGGCTTCCCGGAATACAGAAGTCCTCCGGAGGTACAGCTTTGTCCATATGCAGGGAAAAAATAGTTTGTAAACAAATTGAAAGAGTAGTCCAAAGCCTTCCCTCTAAGAAGACTCCAGTCCACCCAGGCTTCCTTGTCAAGTTAAACCAAACATTATAAGGAAAACATAATTCCCAATTATTTCTCCTGTTTTCTTTCTTTATAAAAAATTTTTTTAATTTAATTACAGTCAATTTACAATGTTGTGTTAGTTTCAGGTGTCCAGCAAAATGATTCAGTTATACATCTATATCTATTCTTCTGAAAAGAATTGTATATTGTTATATACTATTGAATAGTTTGCTGTGCCATACAGTAGGTCCTTATTGTTTATATATTTTATGTATGGTAATGTGAATCCCAGAGTCCTAATTTATCTCCCCCTCCATCCTCTTTGGTAACCCTAAATTTGTTAGAGCTGTGACTCCCACATTAATCAAATAATTCTAGAAAAATGGGCAAAAACTGGTAAAACTTTTTATCAGGGTTAGTATAACTCTGATAGGAAAACTTGACAAGGAAAACAAATTGAAGGAAAATGACAGTTTCAGTTTTACTCAGAAATGTAGGTTTGAAAACTGATAAGCTAAATATTAGCCTAATTTAGTATTGGGCTCCTAATTACATAAGGAGAATAACACATGTGCATGTTAGATTGTTTTAACATCAGGATTCAAGTATTAATTTATTAATGGAGATAATATTATCTCAGTAATTGTAGAATAAATGTTTGAATCAAACACTCCCTGATAAATGCTCATGGAAAGCCACTGATGGAAAGGAAATTAATAAGAGGTATCTGCAGTAAACCATATACCAAACATCCTATTTTAGCTGCAAAACATTTAAAGCTTTATATTCCTTTCATTGTTCTGTTGATGAACCTGGGACCTTTGACTCTGGATCTTGCTGATTCCATATACATGAGCATTTAAGCATATTTCTCTGTCCTCTCTGTTGCCTGCTAATTGTGCACACATGCCTGCTCAGTCCTGTCTGACTCTGCAACCCCGTAGGCTGTAGCCCACTAGGCTCTTTTGTCCATGGGATTCTCCCAGCAAGAAATATTGGAGTGAGTTGCCATTTCCTCCTCCAGGGGATCTTCCCAACTCAAAGATTTAACATGCATCTCCTGCATTGTCAGGCTTTAACCACTGAGCAACCTGGGCTTCCCATCTTGCTGATTGGAGCTGGATTATCTTATGTTTTGAAACGTAGTAGTCATAGTTATTTTGTAACCTGTATTGTGATAGTTTTAATGTCTGAATTATTTTCAGATTCTTTTCTGCTGCCTGATAATCTCTGCTGTGTATGGTCTATGGTGTCTAGTTTCTCTGTCTCTTTGCTTTATAACCTTGGCGGGGGGTAGGGGGACACATTTGAGGAAAAAGTATTTGTGGCTTATTTCAAAGAGGACTTTTGTTTGTTTCTGCTGTGTGCCTTGAGGCTGTCTTAATCTCAGACCAGTTTTCATGGGTGGACATTTCTTGGGCCATTGCTAACCCAGGCTACAAATCTGAGCAAGAACTGCCCAATGGCCTCCTCTACTCGAAGATGGGATTTTTTTCTCTTATTTTTTTTCCCTATTATAGTCAAGGTAAAAGCAAACTTTCCTAAAATTCAAGGGAACTAGTTTGCTAGTTCCCCTTAGAGTATCACCTATGAAATTACAGCTTAATATGCAGAGAACCACTTAATACCATTTCACCTTAAATAGTCCTGTATCTTGGCTCCTTATTCCATGTCCAATGAAGCAACTGAAAAATGAAAGGGAAAAAAAAAGCTAAATGTCCCCTGAGTAGAAAGTGTCCTCAGGGCAAGAGTAGCTTTTGTGCTCTGGTGCCTTATTTGCTTCTTTAGGGTTCCAATTTCTCTTACCTTTTGGCCTAATAATTCCTTACCTTCTTTTAGTAATTTGATGCTTTTGAGATTCTTTTTTTTTTTTATAGTTTATCCATCATCTTTAGTCATTATCAGTGTGTATATTAGTATGAATAACCAAGTCCATCATAAATGGAAGTAGAAATTTAAGATTACGTTCTTTAGTTTCTTGCTTTTATATCTCAAGACACCTTGCTAAATGTTACATTCTTTTATATATATAATTTTATTTATGTGTTTATTGGCTTTTCTGGGTCTTGCTGCCCAGGCTTTTCTCTAGTTCTGCAAGCAGGGGGTACTCCAGTTGCCTCGCACAGGCTTCTCATTGCCGCGGCTTCTCTTGTGGAGCACAGGCTCTTGCTGCACATAAGCTTCAGTAGCTGCGGCCCGTGGGCTCAGTGGTCGTGGTTCCCGGGCTCTGGAGCACAGGCTTAATAGTTGTGGCACATAGGCTTAGTTGCTCCACAGCAGGTAGGATCTTCCTGGACCAGAGACTGAGCCTGCATTTCCTGCATCGTCAGGCGATTCTTCACCACTGAGCCACCTGGGAAGCCACAAAAGGTTTTGTGGACAATGTTAAAGAATTGTGATTTCGTCCTGATAGTAGACAGAACTATTAGAAGTTTTTTAAGCTAGGAAAGAGATGTGATCATATTTTTGCCTTTAGAACACAGTGTTATTCTAGCTGCAAATGGAGAATGGGCACAGACACAAGTAGAAATGAAAGCTCCGGTTAGCAGATGACTGTAGAAGTCCAAGATAAGATAAAGACATTTCGAACTATCATGGTGATAGTAAAGATCTAAGGAGATGTACTCACACAAAAATTCAAAATGAAGAATCCTTAGGGGATGGGGATGTATTAATTGTGATGAGATGATCAAGAGAGCTGCCAAGCTGTTCTGAAGAAAACTAGATTCCTCTGCCTTCTCCCAGGAAAGCAAAGATTTATATTCTCCCTCTGGAATAAGGCTTTACTAGCCAGAAAGTGGTAAACACTGATTGAAAGTTAGGTCAATATAAAACTTAACAGAGGCAAACACAGAGTCAGAGAGGAAAGAGAAGAAAATCATGTAAAAGGAGCTAGGCAAAAGATATGCAGCTTTGGGGACTCCTAGGGAAGTCAGAGGAGTTAAAGGGGTTCCGGCTGGGTACCTCTTTCTGGACTCAGACCCTGGCTGCTCCTACATGCCTTCCCTTACCCTTCACAGACCCCAAGTGTCATCCTGGTTTCTGTGATCCGGCCTCCATGCTCTGGTTCTCACCACTGTCAACACTGTCCCATGTGTGGTTTAGACACTTTCCACCATTTGGATGGAGCCCTATCTAGTTCCAGCCTCTGAAGCTAAAGCACCGCAACTGTCTACCCTGGTTAGACAAAACTTGGTTTCCTGGTCAGTAACTACCAGTTACTAAGCATCCATTCTATCTATTCTCTTTACTCTGCATGTAAGCTACATTAAGTCATTTAATCCTGACAACTTTGAGGGAGAAGCATTATTGCTCTTTCCATGTTACAGATGAGTAAAATGTGGAAACTGAGGGTCAAGGAGTGTAAGGGACCAGCCTAAGTGCACAGTTCCTGTGACTGGCAGATCTCTGGTTCTAACACTGGCCTAGTCCAGAACTCTTCGTGAGGTGCTGTGACTGATTTAGTCTCTCAGCTTTACTTTAGATTCTTAACCTCTGCTTGTGTTTTCAAGCCCAATCTAGAAATACTACTTGGTTTCTGTTGGTTTTCTTTGTGTAAGCTTTTGGTTTGTCATTCTCAACCCTGGAACACTGGGGTACAGACGAAAAAGCATAGAGTTGAAAATTGATAGCTGCTGCTGCTGCTGCTGCTAAGTCACTTCAGTCATGTCCGACTCTGTGTGACCCCAGAGACGGCAACCCACCAGGCTCCCCCATCCCTGGGATTCTCCAGGCAAGAATACTGGAGTGGGTTGCCATTTCCTTCTCCAATGCATGAAAGAGAAAAGTGAAAGTGAAGTCGCTCAGTCTATCCGACTGTTAGCGACCCCATGGACTGCAGCCCACCAGGCTACTCCGTCCATTGGATTTTCCAGGCAAGAGTACTGGGGTGGGGTGCCATTGCCTTCCCCGGAAAATTGATAGACATGGGTGCATATCCTAATTCTCTTATCAACTAGCTTTGGAAAAGAAAACAAGTGAAAATTGTCTGGGCCTCTATTTTCCTACCTTTAAAATGGCAATAGCCGTATTAATTCAGAGGGCTATGAATTAGAGTAACCTAAATTAGAGTATCCCTGTATAAAGAGTCTAATGCATGAAAAGTACCCAGATAAACAGTTGTGTTCTCCTCACTGCCCTCTGCAAAAGAAACCACATGTACCAGCAAGGACTATTCACAGGATAACCCAGATCTCTCATTTCTTTGATTTTGGTTGTTATCATATCACTTTGCTATGGGATCATTTCTGTTAGAATTTTAGGAAATTTTCTAGTTTCTCAACTAACTCCTCATTACTGCCAAAAGCTCTCTTGGACTTTTGGTAACCATAATTTCCCAAAACCTGAGATCCAATAAGAAAACCGTGTTACAATGATCTTTGCTAAGAGGGAGGACAAGGTTAACTAGAACCGCATCTAACTTTTCAAAGTGAACACTCAGTTCAGTTCAGTTGTGTCGTTAGTGAACACTAGATGGCACTAGTTCAGTCGCTGCTGCTAAGTCACTTCAGTTGTGTCCGACTCTGTGCGACCCCATAGATGGCAGCCCACCAGGCTTCACAAGATTGCCAGGAGAAATATCAATAACCTCAGATATGCAGATGACACCACCCTTATGGAAGAAAGTGAAGAGGAGCTAAAAAGTCTCTTGAAAATGAAAGAGGAGAGTGAAAAAATTGGCTTAAAGCTCAACATTCAGAAAACTAAGATCATGGAATCTAGTCCTATCACTTCATGGGAAATAGATGGGAAACAGTAGAAACAGTGTCAGACTTTATTTTTTTGAGCTCCAAAAACACTGCAGTTGGTGACTGAAGCCATTAAATTAAAAGATGCTTACTCCTTGGAAAGAAAGTTATGACCAACCTAGATAGCATATTCAAAAGCTGAGATATTACTTTGCCAACAAAAGTCCATCTAGTCAAGGCTATGGTTTTTTCAGTAGTCATGTATGGATGTGAGAGTTACACTGTGAAGAAAGCTGAGCCCCAAAGAATTGATGATTTTGAACTATGATGTTGGAGAAGACTTTTGAGAGTCCCTTGGACTGCAAGGAGATTCAACCAGTCCATTCTGAAGGAGATCAGTCCTGGGTGTTTTTCGGAAGGAATGATGCTAAAGCTGAAACTCCAGTACTTTGGCCACCTCATGTGAAGAGTTGACTCATTGGAAAAGACTCTGATGCTGGGAGGGATTAAGAGCAGGAGGAGAAGGGGACGACAGAGGATGAGATGGCTGGATGGCATCACTGACTTGATGCAAGTGAGTTTGAGTGAACTCTGGGAGTTGGTGGTGGACAGGGAGGCCTGGCATGCTGCAATTCATGGGGTCACAAAGAGTCGGACAGGACTGAGTGACTGAACTGAACTGAACTGAAGAAACAGGTATAAGCAAAAATGTAACATTTTTAATAGAAAAATCACAAAATGTTGCTGAGGGATATTAAAGAGAGCCTAATAGTTAAAATTGTATGTGATGATTATGCATACAAGAATCAAACTTTTAAAGGTATCAATTTACCCTTGGTCAATTTTCAGAGAACTATATACAGATATATAGAGAGATCTATAGAAACCATAGATCTCTATAGGAACCAGAGATAAAATTGCCAACATCTTTTGGATTATTGAGAAAGCAAGAGAATTCCAGTAAAAATCTACTTCCTCTTTATTGATTATGCTCAAACCTTTGACTCTGGATCACAACAAATTGTGGAAAATTCTTCAAGAGATGGTAAAACCAGATCACCTGACCTGCCTCCTGAGAAATCTGTATGTACGTCAAGAAGCAACAGTTAGAACCAGACATGGAACAACAGACTGGTTCCAAATTGGGAAAGGAGTACTTCAAGGCTGTATATTGTCACTCTGTTTATTTAACGTACATGCAGAGTACATCATGTGAAATGCCAGGCTGGATGAAGCACAAGCTGGAATCAAGATTGCCAGGAGAATATCAATAACTTCAGATTCACACGTGATACTACCCTTTATGGCAGAAACCGAAGAGAAACTAAAGGGTCTCTTGATGAAAGTGACATTCAAGAAATGAAAGGGTCTCCTGATGAAACTCAACATTCAAGAAATGAAGATCATGGCATCCAGTCCCATCATTTCATGGCAAATAGTTGGGGAAACAGTGGAAACAGTGACAGACTTTATTTATTTGGGTGCTCCAAAATCACTGCAGATGGTGATTGCAGCCATGAAATTAAAAGATGCTTACTCCTTGGAAGAAAAGCTATGACCAATCTGGATAGCATATTAAAGAGCAGAGACATTACCTTGCTGACAACAGTTCATCTAGTCAAAACTATTGTTTTTCCATTAGTCATGTATGGATGTGAGAGCTGGAGTATAAAGAAAGCTGAGCACCAAAGAATTTATGCTTTTGAACTGTAGTATTGAAGACTCTTGAGAGTTCCTTGGACTGCAGGATATCAACCCAGTCAATCTTAAAGGAAATCAGTCCTGAATATTCAGTGGGTATATTCAATCAGTATCAACTGATACTGAAGTTGAAACTCTAAAACTTTGGCTACCTGATGAGAACTGACTCCTTGGAGAAGATCCTGATTCTGGGAAAGATTGAAAGCAGGAGGAGAAGGGGATGATAGAGAATGAGAGAGTTGGATGGCATCACTGACTCGATGGACATGAATTTGAGCAAGCTCCAGGAGTTGATGGAAAGGGAAGCCTGGTGGGCCATAGTCCATGGGGTTGCAAAGAGTCAGACATGACTGAGCGAGTGAACTGAACTGGTACAAATTTAAGAATTAGTTTATTAGAGATGCAGGAATTTGTTAAGGTTTCATTGTCTCTATAGATCAGTTCAGTTCAGTTCACTTCAGTTGCTCAGTCTTGTCCAACTTTTGCGACCCTATGGACTGCAACACACCAGGCCTCCCTGTCCTTCACCATCTCCCAGAGCTTATTCAAACTCATGTCCATCAAGTCAGTGATGCCATCCAACCATCTTATCCTTTGTCATCCCCTTCTCCTTCTCTGTGTTCAATCTTTTCCAGCATCAGGTTCTTTTCCAATGAGTCAGTTTATCGTATCAGGTGGCCAAAGTATTGGAGCTTCAACTTCAACATCAGTCCTTCCAGTGAATATTCATGACCCATTTCCTCTACGATTGAGTGGTTTGATCTTGACAGTGCTCATAATCTAGACTCAATCTTGAAAGAGGGAGATATATGTGGAAGACATATTTTCTGAATTCAATATTTAATATAAAGCTGTGGTAACAAAGACCATGTGGTTTTCAGATAGGATATATAGAGATCAATAAAATGGGATAGAATAGTGTCCTGATAGAATCACACACGGATATAGCCTATTATTTTCTACAAATGAGCAAAGGAATTTCAGTAGGGAAAGAAAATCTTTCAACAAATGGTGCTGGAATGTTATGAATATCAAACTGAAAATATAATAAAATTTTATCATTCATAAAAATTAACTCAAGATGAATGATAGCTCTAAATATGACAGCTAAAAATATAAAAACCCAGGAAAAAAACTAAGAGAAAATTTATACAACTTTTGGGTATTAAAAAAATTTCTTAGCCTGAAAGGAAGGAACCACAAAAGAAAAATAATTGATTAGTTTGACTCTTTAAAAATATAAACATTTATCAAAAATTACTATAAATGAAATAAAAAGACAGTCCATAGATTAAGAGAAAATATTACTTGTGCTTATGTCTGTCAGAGATCTTGTATTCATAGTGTCCAAAGAAATATTATACTTAAATAATAAGAAATCAAATCTTTACATGAAATCAAGCAACAAACATTTGAATAAATGCTTCATGAAGAAGTTATATAAATAGCCAGTAAACATGTGACAAGGTGCTTAATATAATAGGTGGTTAAGGAAAGGTACATTAAAACTATAATATGCTACTACTACACACATACTAGAGTAGGTAAACTTGGAAAGATTGACTATACCAGCTTTTGGTGAGACTTAAAGCAAGTGGCACTCAGCTGGTGGAATGTGACAAGGTATCACATTCAGTCTTGACCACCTTTTCCTTCCATATCCCCTTTTGCTTGCCTATCTTCAGAAAACGAAGATCATGGCATCTGGTCCCATCACTTCATGGCAAATAGATGGGGAAACACTGTGAGACTTTATTTTTTGGGGCTCCAAAATCACTGCAGATGGTGACTGCAGCCATGAAATTAAAAGATGCTTACTCCTTGGAAGAAAAGTTATGACCAACCTAGATAGCATATTTTAAAGTAGAGACATTACTTTGCCAACAAAGGTCCATCTAGTCAAGGCTATGGTTTTTCCAGTGGTCATGTATGGATGTGAGAGTTGGACTGTGAAGAAAGCTGAGAGCTGAAGAATTGATGNTATGACCAACTTAGCATATTCAAAAGCAGAGACATTACTTTGCCAACAAAGGTCCATCTAGTCAAGGCTATGGTTTTTCCAGTGGTCATGTATGGATGTGAGAGTTGGACTGTGAAGAAAGCTGAGTGCTGAAGAATTGATGCTTTTGAACTGTGTTGTTGGAGAAGACTCTTGAGAGTCCCTTGGCCTGCAAGGACATCCAACCAGTCCATTCTGAAGGAGATCAGCCCTGGCATTTCTTTGGAGGGAATGATGCTAAAGCTGAAACTCCAGTACTTTGGCCACCTCATGGAAGAGATGACTCATTGGAAAAGACTCTGATGCTGGGAGGGATTGGGGCAGGAGGAAAAGGGGACGACAGAGGATGAGATGGCTGGATGGCATCACAGACTCTATGGACGTGAATCTGAGTGATCTCCAGGAGATGGTGATGGACAGGGAGGCCTGGTGTGGGGTCGCAAAGAGTTGGACAGGACTGAGCGACTGAACTGAACTGAACTGAAAGAATAGAATGGACAAAGACAGAGGAGCTGGAGGATTTGGAGCTGGAATAGCAGATAATCAGTGTGATAGGAATGTTTATAAACAGTGCCAGTTTTGAAGGAGAAAAGAAGGAATTTAGAAATCTGCCCGGGGACTGAAGTTACCAGTGAAATGGATCATTTAGAAGAGTCCTCTATTTGACCCACACCTCTGCTCTAGTTTTTTTTTCCCTGTTGCCTTCCTCATTCTTATCCACACAACTCAGGTTGGTGAGGGACATCAAATTCTGGGGTCCCCACACTTGAATAGTTTTGACTTTTTCACTCCAATACACACTTCTTCATTCTAAAGCCACCTTCATGCCAAGTACTGGCCTGTAAGGTGAATGTGTAGATGCCACTTATACTGGGTTCCTACCTCAGGTCCTCACCTCCAGATCCTGTTAGACTGGCAGATCCTAGAGCATGGTAGGGCATAATTGGGCTACTCCCTTTATATTTTATTGCACATTCAGAGTGGTTAAAGTACAGACTTTAGACTCAGATCCACCTTTGATGAAATGACGCAGGAGAAAATTGAGGGGTCACACAGAGTCGGACACGACTGAAGTGACTTAGCAGCAGCAGCAATAGAGCCCAGACTCTGAAGAGGCAAGTGCTGAAGTTGTCAGCAACATTGTGCTGTGGGCTTTCTTAGTCTCTATGTCCTTTGGGAAACATGGGGGCCCACCCCCAGGCTGGGAAGGGTTAAGGGCAGGAGGACAAGGAGGCAACAGAGGATGAGATGGTTGGATGGCATCATCAACTCAATGGACATGAGTTTGAGCAAACTCCAGGAGTTGGTGAAGGACAGGGAAGCCTGGCATGCTGCATGCCACGGAGTCACAGAGAGTCAGACACAATGGAGCAGCTAAACAACAACAGCCCTCAGGCTGCTTAAGCCCCTAAAGGCACATGGTCTCTGCCTCTGGCTCCTCTGGAATGTCTTCAGCCTCTGACTAGAGCCTAACTCCTCCTGACCTTGGGTTTCTCTGACCCTCACACAATCTGTTTTCATGCTGGGTTGATAATCACCGAGAAGATAGAGGAGAGTGAGTGGTTAAAGGGAAGACTGTATGCCCTGAATAAGGAAGTCATGAAGTCCTTGGTGATGAAGTTACAGGAGCAGGACTCTGCTCAGGAGTGAATGAAATTGGGCGGCATGGAAGTGGAAATGTTAATTAAAAGGGAGGATATGGTCTGTAGTGTCCAGGCTCTGGTCATCCTTGTCCTCAGGTCAGAGGCTAACATTCACTGTGTTTCTGCAGAGGGAAGACCTTGAGGAGCTGATCTTGGAGGCTTGAGTTAGTTCCTCGTAAGATTTGCATATTACTCCTCCAAGCTGAGGTGGAGAGAACCCAAGCCAGGCCCAATTCTCCTCCGACCCACCATCTGCCGTTGAGACTTTTCTGAACCCTGAGCTTGTTATAAAGAAGGACCAATTCTGACTCCATGTTGGAACTTTTTCTTTGACTTGTTTTTCACTGATTTTGTTAAACATACATAATGGCCTTACTCAGAGGACCCTGCCCCTTTTGTTGTTGTTCAGTTACTAAGTCGTGTCTGACACTTTGCGACCCCATGAACTGCAGCACGCCAGGCTTCCCTGCCTTTCACCATCTCCCAGAGTTTGCTCAAACTCATCCCATCGAGTCAGTGATGCCATCCAACCATCTCATCCTCTGTCGGCCTCTTCTATTGCTGTCCTCAATCTTTCCCAGCATCAGGGTTTTTTCCAGTGAGTTGGCTTTTTGCCTCAGGTAGCCAAAGTATTGGAACTTCAGTTTCAGCGTCAGTCCTTCCAATGTATATTTAGGGTTGATTTCTTTTAGGATGGACTGGCTGGATCTCCTTGCTGTCCAGGGAACTCTCAAGAGTCTTCTCCAACACCACAGTTCAAAAGCATCAATTCTTCAGTGTTCAGTCTTCTTTATGGTCCTACTCTCACATCCATACATGACTATTGGAAAAACCGTAGCTTTGACTATACAAACCTTTGTCAGCAAAGTGTCATCTCTACTTTTTAATATGCTGTCTAGGTTTGTCATAGACACAACTAAGTGGTTTCACTCATTTTCACTTTTTACTTCCCTGGTGCTGGCCATTCCTAGAGATGTTTTGCAAGACTGATGGCCCTCATCACCTCTTCCTCTCTATTTTGCCTTTTGACTTTAGTTCCTCACCACTTTTCTCTGAGGTTCTATAAAAGAACCTGGCATCCAGACCTCAACAAGATGGTAATTTTGAAACATTCGTCTGCTATCTTCACAGTCTGCCAGCTTTCCAAATAAAGTGGTACTCCTTGCCTCAGCACCTCGACTGTCACATTTATTTGTCCTGTCATGTGGTGAACAGAGCAAGCTTGGACTCGGTAATAGGATGAGGACAATCAGAGGCCAGGGCTCTCCAAGGACTTCCAGCAAGACGTTGAGGAGTCAGAATGTACCTGTGACATGGCCCACTCAGATTCCATGTGAGGAGCTGTGGTATATAAAGAAATACATTTGGTCTTTGTCCTCAGTTACTGACATAAAGCTCCTAAAACTTTGGAGGAGTGTCTTTTGAAAGTTATTCATACCAGAGTTAATGCTGACCTAAGGTGGAGTCCCTAGATAGCCTTGGGATGGGGTTAGTCACCAGAAAGACCAAGTGATTAGAGGGCGGAAACTTTCAACCCCACCCACTGACCTCCAGGAGGAGAAGGCAGAGGGAAGCTATAGATTAAGCTCTATGAAAATCCTTTTTTTTTTTTTTTTCAACCCCATGGACTGCAGCCTACCAGGCTCCTCCATCCATGGGATTTCCCAGGCAAGAGTACTGGAGTGGGTTGCCATTGCCTTCTCCTCTATGAAAATTCTTGAACTACCAGGTTTGGTGAGTGCATTCACGTGCAGGGAGAAGGGTGCCCTGCGGTTCTAGGGAGAGAAACTTCTGTGCTCAGGGCCTTTCTGGACCTTGCCCTGTGGACCCTTTCATCTGGGTGTTCACCTGTATCTTTTATAATATCCTTTATAATAAACTGGTAAACATATGAAGTATTAATAATTAAACTGAAATATCAATATTATACTACAGATTTTATTTTCCTCCTAAATAAGCTAGATAATCAGGAATTCTGTTTATTCTTCAGTTTTAGTAATCAAACTAGACATTATTTTAGATAACAAAGAAATGGCAAAGATAGATAGCAATGATCATTATTTCTCTGGACTGCTGTCTAGACTCTCCCCCACAGTGAGTCTCTCCCATCAGGAAGCTTCCATAAGCCACTTATCCATCAGAGGGCAGGCAGAATGAAAGTCACAATCACAGAAAGCTAATCAAACTGATTACATGAAGTGAAGACAAAGGCAAATGGAACAGGGCAAAGGCTAATAGAATTTTTCCAAGAGAACTCACTGGTCATAGCAAACACCCTCTTCCAACAATACAAGAGAAGACTCTACACATGAACACCACCAGATGGTCAATACCAAAATCAATTATATTCATTGCAGCCAAAGATGGAGAAGCTCTATACAGTCAGCAAAAAACAAGACCGGAGCTGACTGTGGCTCAGATCATGACTGCCTTATTGCCAAATTCAGACTTAAATTGAAAAAAGTAGGAAAAACCACTAGACCATTCAGGCATGACTGAAATCAAATCCCTTATGATTATACAGTGGAAATGACAAATAAATTCAAGGGATTAGATCTGATAGACAGAGTGCCTGATGAACTATGGACAGAGGTTCATGACATTGTACAAGAGGTAGTGATCAAGACCATCCCCAAGGAAGAGAAAAACAAAAAGGCAAAATGATTGTCTGAGGAGGCCTTAAAATAACTGAGAAAAGAAGAGAAGCAAAAGGCAAAGGAGCAAAGGAAAGATATACCTATTAAAATGCAGAGTTCCAAAGAATATCAAGGAGAGATAAGAAAGCCTTCCTCAGTGATCAAAGCAAAAAAAAAAAAAAAAAGNAAAAGAAATGCAAAAAAGCAAAATGGCTGTCTGAGGAGGCCTTACAAATAGATGAGAAAAGAAAAGAAGCTAAAGGCAAAGGAGAAAAGGAAAGATATAAACATCTGAATGCAGAGATCCAAAGAATATCAAGGAGAGATAAGAAAGTCTTCCTCAGTGATCTGTGCAGAAAAATAAAGGAAAACAATAGAATGGAAAAGACTAGAGATCTCTTCAAGAAAATTAGAGATACCAAGGAAACATTTCATGCAAAGATGGGCACAATAAAGGACAGAAATGGTATGAACCTAATAGAAGCAGAAGATATTAAGAAGAGGTGGCAAGAATACACAGAAGAACTATCAAAAAAGATCTTAATGACCCAGATAACCACAATGGTGTGATCACTCACCTAGAGCCAGACATCCTGGAATGTGAAGTCAAGTGGGCCTTAGGAAGCGTCACTACAAACGAAACTAGTGGAGGAGATAGAATTCCAGTTGAGTTCTTTCAAATCCTAAAAGATGATGCTGTGAAAGTGCTGCACTCAATATGCCAGCAAATTGGAAAACTCAGTAGTGGCCACAGGACTGGAAAAGGTCAGTTTTCATTCCAATCCCCCAAAAAAGGTAATGCCAAAGAGTGTTCAAGCTACTGCACAACTGCACTCATCTCACATGCTAGCAAAGTAATATTCAAAATTTTCTAAACCAGGCTTCAACAGTATGTGAACTATGAACTTCCTGATGTTCAAGCTGGATTTAGAAAAGACAGAGGAACCAGAGATCAAGTTGCCAACATCCACTGGATCATCAAAAAAGCAAGAGAGTTCCAGAAAAATATCTATTTGTGCTTTATTGACTATGCCAAAGCCTTTGACTGTGTGGATCACGACAAACTGGAAAATTCTTAAAGAGATGGAAATCCCAGACCACCTGACCTGCCTCCTGAGAAATCTGTATGCAGGTCAAGAAGCAACAGTTAGAACCGGTCATGGAACAACAGACTGGTTCAAAATTTGGAAAGGAGTATATCAAGGCTGTATACTGTCTCCCTGCTTATTTAACTGACATGCACAGTACATTAAGTGAAATGCTGGGCTGGATGAAGCTCAAGCTGAAGTCAAGATTGTCAAGAGAAAATATCGATGACCTCTGATACATAGATGACACCACCCTTATGCAGAAAGTGAAGAAGAACTAAAGAGCCTCTTGATGAAAGTGAGAAAGGAGAGTGAAAAAGCTGGGCTTAAAACTCAACATTCAAAAAACTAGGATCTTGGCATCTGGTCTCATCACTTCATGGCAAATAGATGGGGAAATAGTGGCAACAGTGAGATACTTTATTTTCTTGGGCTCTAAAATCACTGCAGATGGTGACTGCAACCATGAAATCAAAAGACACTTGCCCCTTGGAAGAAAAGCTATGACAAACCTAGACAGCATATAAAAACCAGAAATATTACTTTGTCAACAAAGGTCCGTCTAGTCGAAGCTATGATTTTTCCAGTAGTCATATATGGATGTGAGAGTTGGACTGTAAAGAAACTTGAGTGCCAAAGAATTGATGCTTTTGAACTGTGGTGTTGGAGAAGACTCTTGAAAGTCCCTTGGACTGCAAGGAGATCAAACCAGTCAATCCTAAAGGAAGTCAGTCCTGAATATTCATTGAAAGAACTGATGCTAAAGCTGAAGTTCCAATACTTTAGCCACCTGATGTGAAGAGCTGACTCATTGGAAAACCCCTGATGCTGGGAAAGATTGAAGGCAGGAGAAGGGGGTGACAGAGGATGAGATTGTTGGATGGTATCACCAGCTGGATGGACATGAGTTTGAGCAAGCTCCGGGAATTGTGATGGACCAGGAAGCCTAGCATGCTGCAGTCCATGGTATTGAAAATAGTCGGACACGACTGAGCAACTGAACTGACTGACTGATTGTCTAGACTGAAATTCATTCATTCATCCCTATCTCAAAAGTCTTTCAGGCACCCACTATTCACTAGATACTGCTCTAGGCACTGAGATTACTGCAGATACTGAAACATGCCCAAATCCCGAGCTGTATCCCTGCCTTACATTTGTTAAAAGACTGACAAGTTTAAAAAATTGTATAATATTACATGGAAAGTTGGTAAATGCTACAAATAAGTAAGAAAGCAATTACAGAGAAGAGCGTATATGGGGAAAGTATGTAGTATTAAACAGTTTTCCCTGTCAAGGTGCCTCTTGAGAAAAGTACTGAAGGAAACAGAGCAATAGAAAGACCCTGTCATAGCAGCATTTCTGGCATGTTCAAAGAACATCAAAGAAACTTGTGCAGATGGAGTGGAGTGGAATGGGGGAAGGAGAAGTGTTAAAGACGGTAACAGATGAAATAGGAGGTCAGATTTATAGGGCTTTGAAAACCACCAGGAAAACTCTGGCATTTTCACCAATTCATGTATGTGGAGTCATCTAGAAAGTCTTTAATTTTTTTAACCCTTTCTGTTATGAATTATGGTTTTCCCTGGTGGCTTAGGGGCAAAGAATTTGCCTGCAATGCAGGAAACTTGAGAGACGTGGGTTCAGTCCCTGGGTTGGGAAGATCCCCTGGAGTAGGAAATGGCAACCTACTGGAGTAGAATACTTCAGTATTCTTGCTGGGAAAAATCCCACAGACAGAGCCTGACAAGCTGCAGTCCCTCTGGTCACAAAGAGCCAGACAAAACTGAGCAACCAAACACACACACACATTATGACTTATAATACATTAGAGAAAAATACTAAAACCAAAAGTGCTCATCACAATAATATCACAAAGTTAAACGTTTGTGAAACTTACCACTCAGTTAGAAATTATCAGTACCAAAAGTCCTCAGCAGGTCTCTCCTGATCAATATGCCCTCACCCCTACCATAAAAGAAACCAATATCCAGACTTGGTAATCACTTCCCTCCTTTACTTTAAACCATTAACACTTAAACATACATTCATACAAACTCTAATTCAGAACTGCCTAGTTTTCAGTTTTCCTTCAATTTTATGTAAAATAGAATCATAGTACATAGTTTTTGTGTCTAGCTGCTTCCACTAAACATGTTTGTGAGATTCATCCATGAGGTTCCATACAGACTTGTTTGTTCATGCTCATTGTCATGTCGAACACTGGGCTTTTAGCTCACTGAACTTCTGCCCTCCCCTAACCTGTTCTGTTAGCTCTCCAAAGCCTTAAAGCACATTGCAAAAATATTTTTCTCCAGTTTTTCTAATTGTCCTCAGCAGGTTTTGTCCTAAATATGTAGTCCTACTGAAGGTTCTGAGTTGAGGAGTGGCATAATCTGACATATTTCAATGCATCTGCTAACTGTATTAAACACTACCAAACAGGGAACATCCCTGATGGTCTAGTGGTTAAGGCTCTGCTCTTCTACTGCAGGGAGTGTGGTTTCGATCCCTAGTTGAGGAAGTAAGATCCCACATGCCATGTGTTATGGCCAAAAAAATAAATAAAACAGTGCCAAACAGGACTTTAATAAAGCACTTTAAAAATGTTTAATATAAATATCAGGGCTTCTCAGGTGGCTCAGTGGAAAAGAACCCACCTGCCAATGCAGGAGACTCAAGTTCAATCCCTGAGTCAGGAATTTTCCTTGGAGAAGGATATGGCAACCCACTCCAGTATTCTTGCTTGGGAAGTTCCATGGATAGAGAAGCCTGGTTGGGCTACAGTCCGTGGGGTCGTAAAAGAGTCAGACACAACTTAATGACTAAACAACAAATATAAGTATGCTATTAGTGTATTTCCTAAATACTAGTAATACATATGCATTATTTTCTTATAATTTATGTTTCTCTTGAGTTCTATGAGCTACTCTAGCAAACTAATTGAACTCGAGGAGGGGGTCATGGGAACCTTCACCATATAGCTGGTCAGTCAGAAACACAGGAGATAGATAACCTGGACTTGGAATTGGCATCTGAAGTGGAGGCAGTCTTGTGGGGCTGAGCCCTTAACTTGTGGGATATGATGCTATCTTCAGGTAGATACTACCAGAATTAAATTGTAGGACATTCAGTTGGTATCCCCTGAGGATTGGAGAATTGCTTGATGGTATTGGAAAACACTGTCGGAGTCAATGGCCATAGCTGAACTAATCACAGAGCTTTGGCAATGATTGACCTGGTTCTGGCCCTAAGTCCCTCTCACTTCATCCCCTGCTGTAGGCCTTGACCTAGCCCAGATTCTGGAGTAATTCACTACTCTGGTCTCTAAACTGGGAAAATACTTAGCAGGTTAGTTTTCTGCTCAGCCTAGGGTGGGTATGGGTGGTGATTTACCTGGATCTTATTCCCTGGTTTTAGTAGTTGGGATTTTAACTGGAGTTTAGTAACAGGCCCTCTGTATCATTCAATGACCATGACACCCAAACTACCTTAAGTTCTAAGTCTATTTTTTTGTTCCCCTAGTGCCTCTATGGCCTTGCTGATTCCTTACGTTATTGGAGTTTATCCTCAAATCTAAGTGACTGGGCCTTTCATTGGAGTTACTGCTTGCTAGAACTGCCTGCTAATAACCTTTAAAAAAAAAAAAGTTAATTGAGGTCAAGCACTGGCTGCTGGTGGTGAAAGATCCTCTCCCCACCCCACAGAGGCTATTGCTAAACAGCTGAACCTCTCAGATTCCAATCTTCTGAAGGCTCTGCACTCCCATTCTATGTCACCCGCTGAACTGTGAATTGACCCCTGACCCTTCGCATCCCACAGGTTCTCCAAGTCCCCTCCTCGGGAAGCACCACCACCACCACCAGTAGCCAGTCCCAGTCCCCAATAGCCACCCCCCCCTTTTTTTTTTTCTGAGAACTGTATTTGTATGGGCTCTAACTTCTTCAGACCTATGGATGAGCTGTTAATCTCCCAATATAGTATCTTTATATCCATTGTACTTGCTTTTCAAAATGGATAGAGGAGATTCTATTTATTATCTCTGGTCATTTTCTCTGGAGATACTGAGATTTGAGGGAGAAAAAGAAAATGACCCATGATTTATTTGCTCTTTTCACAAGCTAATCTGACCACCAAGTGGACTTTGGAATTGACTCTGATACCTGTTGGTGTAAAACTCTGAACAGAGAGTGCTGGATTGCACCACTGAGGTCAGCAGTGGCCAGGGAAACCCATGTGAATGTGTCATCCGGTGCCAGAAGGGTCAAAGTCAGCTGACATTTAAAACTTTTTCTGTCACTGTTCTCTCAAGCCACCCTGGGATTTTTCCTCCCCTTTATCATCAAACATCTCAAGCAGATGATTGGAATCTGTGGCATACCTTCCCACATACCTCCCAACTTCAGCCCTGCATAGACAGGCTCTCAACATGGTGTAATTGCCTCTCAGTGGTCACAGGGGTCTCCTCTGTGCCAACTCCAGTGGATCTTTCTCTGGCTCCCTCTCCCCTGACCTCCCTGGGGCATCTGAGCACAGTACCCCTGATGTGTCTAATGTTTTTTCCTCTCTGGTCTCCAAGACTAGGCCAGCCTGTGTCTCCTCCCTCTTTCTCAAGACATTTCCTAGCTTCCTTCAGACTCTTTTCTTTCTTTCCTCAAATATGACCCTCAAGATTTGTTCTGATCAGTTTGGTCAAACCTCTCCCCAGAGAGCTTACTTGGACATGATATTTTAATATATCTCCCTGCACCTGAAGTAGGTGGTTCTTAGGTCCAGATCCCTAGATGTGACCTCTGATCCTACATTATCATTGACCTGCTGTGTCCTTTTCTTGAGTACCCCCCTACCCCTCAAACTTAAAGGCAAAGTCAGCTTCCTAGCCCCTGAACTCGCTTTCCCCCTGAACAGCCCTTTTCCCATTATGTCTGCCAACATCTTCCCATTTTCTAGACCCAAAATTTGGGAGCAACCTTTTATTCTTTTTCTCTTGTCCCTTACCTACAAATTGAAAGGGTCTTCCTTTTATCTTAATGATATCAAATACTATTTTTTTTTAATAGAGAAAGGTTTAAATATTTTCAGAAATGTGTTTTCCCACCATAATCCCGCTACACTAATATTAGGTACAATTATATGTACTTACTTTATTACAGGGTCAATGTCTCTTTTTTAAATTATTGGATTATTAGCATTTAAATATAACCTTATGTACTTTTTATTTTGACTGTAAGGATGTCTCAAATCTCTTCTCTTCTTTTCTACAAACACAGAGGCTAGAAAAGCAGTGCCTTCCCAGTATGCAGAAGTACCGAGACTGAGTCTGACCAATAAGATTTAAGAGGAAGTCTGCTGACTCATCTATTAGGTAAGGTTTTAAATATATGATGACTCAATTTCTTAATCCAATTTCCATATTTTCTTTTTTTTTAATTGAGGTGTAATGACATACATTATATTAATTTTAATAGTACAACATAATGACTTGGTATATGTATATACTGTGAAGCAATCACAATAAATTTAGTTAAGATCTATCACCACACATAATTATACTTTTTTTCTTATGATGAGAACTTTTAAGATATACTTTCTTAGAAATTTTTAAATATACAATATTGTTAACTATCATCACCATGCTTTACATTATATCCCCAAGACTTACTTGTCTTATAACTGGAGGTTTGTGTCTTTTGACCACTTTACCTATTTCTCCCACTTCCCTACCCCCACTTCTGGCAACCACCAGTCTATTCTCTGTATCTATGAGTCCAGTTTTTTTGAAGATTCCCCTTATTAGTGAGATTATATGGCATTTGTCTTTCTCTGACTTATTTCATTTAACATAATGTCCTCAAGCAGGGGAGGTGGGAAGGGAAGTAGCTGCTTCAAGGGTATGGATTCTCCTTTTGAAGTGATAACCATGTTTTGGATCTACTTGGTGGTAGCGTTTGTAAACATTGTGACTGTACTAAATGCCACTGAAGTGTTCACTTTAAAATGGTTAATTTTATGTTATGTGAACTTTATCTCAATCAAAAGAAAAAGAAAAAGAGTCCCTGGACTTTCCTGGTGATGCAGTGGATAAGAATCCGCCTACCAATGCAGGGGACACAGGTTTGATCCCTGGTCCAGGAAGATTCCACATGCTACAGAGCAGCTAAGCCCATGTGCCACAACTACTGAGCCAGAGTTCTAGTTCCCTCGAGCCGCAACTACCCAAGACCCCATGCTGCTTCTACTGAAGCCCAGGCACCTGGAACCTGTGCTCCAACAAACAGTAGGCCCTGCTCACCACAACTAGAGAAAGCTTCTGCAAAGCTACGAAGACCCAGCACAGCCAAATAAATAAAAAATTAAAAAAAAAAAAAAAAAAAAACATGGTGTAATTGCCTCTCAGTGGTCACAGGGGTCTCCTCTGTGCCAACTCCAGTGGATCTTTCTCTGGCTCCCTCTCCCCTGACCTCCCTGGGGCATCTGAGCACAGTACCCCTGATGTGTCTAATGTTTTTTCCTCTCTGGTCTCCAAGACTAGGCCAGCCTGTGTCTCCTCCCTCTTTCTCAAGACATTTCCTAGCTTCCTTCAGACTCTTTTCTTTCTTTCCTCAAATATGACCCTCAAGATTTGTTCTGATCAGTTTGGTCAAACCTCTCCCCAGAGAGCTTACTTGGACATGATATTTTAATATATCTCCCTGCACCTGAAGTAGGTGGTTCTTAGGTCCAGATCCCTAGATGTGACCTCTGATCCTACATTATCATTGACCTGCTGTGTCCTTTTCTTGAGTACCCCCCTACCCCTCAAACTTAAAGGCAAAGTCAGCTTCCTAGCCCCTGAACTCGCTTTCCCCCTGAACAGCCCTTTTCCCATTATGTCTGCCAACATCTTCCCATTTTCTAGACCCAAAATTTGGGAGCAACCTTTTATTCTTTTTCTCTTGTCCCTTACCTACAAATTGAAAGGGTCTTCCTTTTATCTTAATGATATCAAATACTATTTTTTTTTAATAGAGAAAGGTTTAAATATTTTCAGAAATGTGTTTTCCCACCATAATCCCGCTACACTAATATTAGGTACAATTATATGTACTTACTTTATTACAGGGTCAATGTCTCTTTTTTAAATTATTGGATTATTAGCATTTAAATATAACCTTATGTACTTTTTATTTTGACTGTAAGGATGTCTCAAATCTCTTCTCTTCTTTTCTACAAACACAGAGGCTAGAAAAGCAGTGCCTTCCCAGTATGCAGAAGTACCGAGACTGAGTCTGACCAATAAGATTTAAGAGGAAGTCTGCTGACTCATCTATTAGGTAAGGTTTTAAATATATGATGACTCAATTTCTTAATCCAATTTCCATATTTTCTTTTTTTTTAATTGAGGTGTAATGACATACATTATATTAATTTTAATAGTACAACATAATGACTTGGTATATGTATATACTGTGAAGCAATCACAATAAATTTAGTTAAGATCTATCACCACACATAATTATACTTTTTTTCTTATGATGAGAACTTTTAAGATATACTTTCTTAGAAATTTTTAAATATACAATATTGTTAACTATCATCACCATGCTTTACATTATATCCCCAAGACTTACTTGTCTTATAACTGGAGGTTTGTGTCTTTTGACCACTTTACCTATTTCTCCCACTTCCCTACCCCCACTTCTGGCAACCACCAGTCTATTCTCTGTATCTATGAGTCCAGTTTTTTTTAAGATTCCCCTTATTAGTGAGATTATATGGCATTTGTCTTTCTCTGACTTATTTCATTTAACATAATGTCCTCAAGCAGGGGAGGTGGGAAGGGAAGTAGCTGCTTCAAGGGTATGGATTCTCCTTTTGAAGTGATAACCATGTTTTGGATCTACTTGGTGGTAGCGTTTGTAAACATTGTGACTGTACTAAATGCCACTGAAGTGTTCACTTTAAAATGGTTAATTTTATGTTATGTGAACTTTATCTCAATCAAAAGAAAAAGAAAAAGAGTCCCTGGACTTTCCTGGTGATGCAGTGGATAAGAATCCGCCTACCAATGCAGGGGACACAGGTTTGATCCCTGGTCCAGGAAGATTCCACATGCTACAGAGCAGCTAAGCCCATGTGCCACAACTACTGAGCCAGAGTTCTAGTTCCCTCGAGCCGCAACTACCCAAGACCCCATGCTGCTTCTACTGAAGCCCAGGCACCTGGAACCTGTGCTCCAACAAACAGTAGGCCCTGCTCACCACAACTAGAGAAAGCTTCTGCAAAGCTACGAAGACCCAGCACAGCCAAATAAATAAAAAATTAAAAAAAAAAAAAAAAAAACCTGAGTCCCACTAGAAGAAACATCATCCCGCCCTACTTGTTCTCCCCAGGAAGAGGAGGGGTGGGGAATGGTGCAGCAGTGGCGTGTAGCTACATGAGTCACAGACTGATGAAAACGAGGAATTCTCCACCCGTTTTGTTGCTCCTCTCCCGTGTTTTACTTAGGGGTCCGGAAGATCCCCTGGAGAAGGAAATGGCAACCCACTCCAGTGTGCTTGCCTAGGAAATCCCAGGGACAGAGGAGCCTACCAGGCTACAGTCCGTGGAGGTCACAGAGGATCAGTCACCACTGACTGTGAAATGGACTGGCCGCTCATCAGACCCTAGAGAAAAGGAAAGCAGATCATTGTAACTTAGGGAAAGCCTGTCACAGAAAGATTTCCATTATTATGAAGGCAGACACAAAATACATATGAATAAAGCTAGTTATTTGATACAAACATAAAAGTTCATTGTTGTATAGCTGTTTTTAATCATTAAAAATAAAATTCCCACTGTTCTGGCTTGTGTAGTAATGAAAAAGAGGAATTTCAGCAGTTTGTCCAGAAAAATCACTTCTGGACACTTGCAGGACCTCAGCTGAGAGCTGAGTGGATTTTCTTTTGAAAGAAATTCACACTGAGTTGTTAATGAGGCTTGGCATGGCAGTAATTGCTTTTAAAGGAGAAACTCCTTTACGCAGATGTATCTCTCGTTGGTGTATAGTGGGAAGGGTTATTTTTGGACAGGGGCCACCAGTAGTCATCTGTCCTCTGTTCTTCCACCCCACCTTTAGTCAGCCAGGAAAGAAAATTCAGGTGCTGACTTTGCATCTAAATCCATTGTCATTTCTGCTTCTCTTGGACAACAAAACATCATGTGGTGGGGGCAGGGGTGGGGGTGGCTGGCACACAAAGCAAGCATCTCCTGGGATCCTGTGAGCGAGGCCTGCTTGGCTCTTTTACGGGAAATCTATCAGTAGAATATATATGTCCTAATCCTATCTTAAGTCAAAGAGCCTTGGATTTCACAGCACAGCATTAAACCCAATATCACAATGTAAGCATTCACAGTGCCATTATCTAGACCTTGTTTACATGACAAGAAATAAGCTACAGGTTTCCTGTCACTTATGACCTAATGTGTCTCCCTGGTGGCTCAGAGATTAAAGTGTCTGCCTGCAATATGGGAGAGCCAGGTTCAATCCCTGGGTCAGGAAGATCCCCTGGAAAAAGAAATGGCAACCCACTCCAGGATTCTCGCTTGGAGAATCTCATGGACAGAGGAGCCTGGTAGGCTACAGTCCACAGGGTCCCAAAGAGTCGGACACGACTGAGAGACTTCACTTTCACTTTTCTTTTCATGACCTAATCTGATCCTAAATAATAAGATCTCTCTATATTGCAAAGGAAATGGCAACCCACTCCAGTATTCTTGCCTGGAGAATCCCAGGGATGGGGGAGCCTGGTGGGCTGCCGTCTATGGGGTTGCACAGAGTCGGACACAACTGAAGCGACTTAGCAGCAGCAGCAGCAGCAGCAGCAGCAGCAGCATATTGCAAAAGGTGGAGATTTGGGTGTAGTTAATGCAGATGGTGATTGCAGCCATGAAATTAAAAGATGCTTACTCCTTGGAAGAAAAGTTATGACCAACCTAGATAGTATATTCAAAAGCAGAGACATTACTTTGCCGACTAAGTTCCGTCTAGTCAAGGCTATGGTTTTTCCAGTGGTCATGTGTGGATGTGAGAATTGGACTGTGAAGAAGGCTGAGCGCTGAAGAATTGATGCTTTTGAACTATGGTGTTGGAGAAGACTCTTGAGAATCCCTTGGACTGCAAGGACATCCAACCAGTCCATTCTGAAGGAGATCAGCCCTGGGATTTCTTTGGAAGGAATGATGCTAAAGCTGAAACTCCAGTACTTTGGCCACATTATGGAAGAGTTGACTTATTGGAAAAGACTGATGCCGGGAGGGATTGGGGGCAGGAGGAGAAGGGAACGACAGAGGATGAGATAGCCGGATGGCATCACTGACTCGATGGACGTGAATCTGAGTGAACTCCGGGAGTTGGTGATGGACAGGGAGGCCTGGCGTGCTGCTATTCATGGGGTCGCAAAGAGTCGGACATGACTGAGTGAATGCAACTAGTCCCTGCCAGTTTCCTTTGAAACAAGATATTAGTTGCTAAACCTGTATGTCATTTAGTTCTGGTTGCACAGCAAATCCAGGACATGATCTAAACATATGATATTTGTAGTTTAAGCATCCTTAGGGCTTGAAGGATGTTTACTGAATGTTGATCATGTGCCAGGCTCTAGATTAGGCATGTTTAAGATGCTGCTCTGCACTTATTCTGCTTTGTGGTTTCTATGGATTTGAGAGAAAAGTATAATGCGGTAGATGAAAGGAGGAAAAGAAACATTTTAAAAGCATTTCCCCAGATGCTTCTCTGTAAACCCGTCACGCCCAAGCAGTGCACTCCTTTTCTGTTTCTACATGGATGCTCTCAGGTGACCATGACGGTCCAAGGTTCCCAAACTATGTCATTAGAACTGGCTATTTCCTTTTATATGTTCATTTCTGTGTGATTAAGCCACTTTGGAGGAGGTTGCTGTATCAGTTCAGTTCAGTTAAGTCGCTCAGTCGTGTCCGACTCATTGCGACCCCATGAATAGCAGCACGCCAGGCCTCCCTGTCCATCACCAACTCCTGGAGTTTACCCAAACTCATGTCCATTGAGTCGGTGATGCCATCCAGCCATCTCATCCTCTGTCATCCCCTTCTCCTCCTGCCACCTATCCCTCCCAGCATCAGGGTCTTTTCCAGTGAGTCAACTCTTTGCATGAGGTGGCCAAAGTATTGGAGTTTCAGCTTTAGCATCAGTCCTTCCAATGAACACCCAGGACTGATTTCCTTTAGGATGGACTGGTT
>SJYX01011480.1:94267-153034 GCA_006410675.1 Oreotragus oreotragus
TATATATATATATTGTTGTTCAGTCACTAAGTTGTGTCCAACTCTTTGTGACCCCATGGTCTGCGGCCTGCCAGGCTTCCCTGTCCCTATCTCCCAGAGTTTACTCAGACTCATGTCCATTGAGTTGGTGATACTATCTGTCTTATCCTCTGCCACCCACTTCTCTTTTTGCCTTCAGTCTTTCCCTGCACCAGGTATTTTCCAGTGAATCAGATCTTCTCATCAGGTGGCCAAAATATTGGAGTTTCCACTTCAGCATCAGTCCTTCCAATGAATACTCAGGATTAATTTCCTTTAGGACTGACTGGTTTGATCTCCTTGCAGTCCAAGAGACTTTTAAGAATCTTCTCCAGTGCCACAATTTGAAAGCATTAGTTATTCAGCACTCAGCCTTCTTTATGTTCCAACCCTCACATCCATGCATGACTACTGGAAAAACCATAGCTTTGACTATACCAACCTTTGTCGGCAAAGTGATGTCTCTGCTTTTTAATACACTGAGTTTGTTACAGCTTTCTTTCCAAGGAGCAAGCATCTTTTCATGGCTGCAGTCACCATTCATAATGATTTTGGAGCCCAAGAAAATAAAATCTGTCACTGCTTTCAGTTTTTTCCCCTCCTACTTGCCATGAAGTGATGGGATCAGATACCATGATCTTAGTATCTTGAATCATGCAATGATAGCAATGAAATTCCCAGTCTTTGGCTAGCTCTCAGGTAGAGGCTAGATCAGAAGAGCATATAGATTTCAACCCAATGTGATCAGATGGTTTAGTGTTAGCTGCTTTGAGTTTGTCGAATTGCTGAAGACGATTCTGAGGCCCCATCTGGACTCAACATGCTGAGACAGAAATGTCATTAAAGAAAAATAGTGGTGTGGGATTTCCCTGGTGGTCCAGTGGTTAAAATTCCACCTTCCAAAGCAGGGGATATGAGTTAGATCCCTGGTCTAGGAACTAAGATCCCACATGCCTTGGGGCGGTTAAGCCCGTACTCTAACAGGCTGGCCACTTCTGGATGGAGTAGTATGTGAGATAACCATGGATCTCATGGTCTTGGCCCCTGCCATCCTTAACTGATTGGATGCTATGGATATTATGTAGGACTCTAAGACTACGGATTAGGTGCTCCCTAGCCATACCCTCCAACTATGACTCATTATTGGGCTCACAGACTCTTAGGATGAAGAAGACTCAGAAGTCATCTGTTAGTTCAGGTTCAGAGTACTCCTAGGCAGTATTCTACAAGGACCGGGTACCATCCTCCAGGATGCAGTGCACACACTGAATCAGACACCCATTGGTTCCGTGGTCTCAGTATGAAGAATCCATGGATCCAGGAACCAAGCAGGGGTGACCCACTTAGCATCACTAGCAAGATCCATCAGGAGACTTTGTGTGTTCTGTCTAACAACTCTGGGCTCTGCAGGATTCTAGATCCTGATTCCAAAAGGGAACATATCCTTGCAATGGAACACAGCAAGGTTTCCGCTGATCTCATGACTGCCATGTGGGCATTCTGGTCTCTTTATACTTAGGACCAGGAGGCAAGAACAGGAGTTACTGCCTTTACAGGGGTCACTGAGCGTGAGCAGTAGGAGGTGCGGCTACTGTGACACAACTAGGACAGGGAGGAATATTCGTGGAACTGGGGTGACCCACCAGGGTACTTCCAGTTACTTCCTTGTCCAATCATAACTGTAAACGGACAAGCGCTGCTGGATGAGAAGAGTATGGTTCCCAAGGATTCAGGATTCTCAGAATTAGCACATGGGTTGAGCCAACAGATGAAGCCACTAAGGGCAGACAGGGTAAAGGAGAGAGAGGGGAATTCAGAATGGACACTGGAAGGGAACAGACACTGAATAATAGTGTCTGTTATTCAGACACTTTTTATTTGCTGTTCATTGTTCAGTTGCTAAGGGGTGTCTGACTCTTTGTGAACCCATGAACTGCAGCATGCCATGCTGTCCATCACTATCTCCCTGAGTTTGCTCAAACCCATATCCAGTGAGTCAGTGATGCCATCCAACCATCTCATCCTCTGTTGCCCCCTTCTCCTCCTGCCCTCAGTCCTTCCCAGCATCAAGGTCTTTTCCAGTGAATCAGTTCTTCGCATCAGGTGGCCAAAGTATTAGAGCTTCAGCTTCAGCATCAGCCCTTCCAATGAACATTCAGAGTTGATTTCCTTTGAGGATTGACTGGTTTGAATAACAGTAGGAGCCCATAACTTCACCAGTAGGAAGAGAGGTTCATTGAAACCCTGGAGAAGCTGCTGCTGTGCAGCACAAGGGACGTGGAAGTCACAGAGGCTGACCACTCAGGACTCCCTTCAAAAAGAACTAGCCTGTCTATTCGTGCTTGGGAATCTGCCTTAACTTTCAAGCTGAAGCCAATCTCTTCCAAGGATCCCCCAGCCAAGACAGCACAGCAGGGACATCAGGGCCTGGCCATTTCTGCTCTCACAGCAATCTTTGCTCTGCAGCTCCACATCAAGTTGGTTGAGGTTTTGTCACTTCTGCCCCTCAATCTGAGACTCTCCATTCCCAATCCTACTTCCTTCTTGTCTCCCTTCCCAGGCATCATCACAGTCTGAAGACTCTCCGTGCCAAATACCACTTTTTTTCCCTTTTGTTTTTCGCCAAATACCACTTTTTTTTCCCTTTTGTTTTTCACAGATATTACCTCCCAATAAACCTCTTGCATTCCCAACTTTGTCTCAAGGTCTGCTTACTCCAGGACCCCAACTAACACAAATGATTTGAGGCATAAGCTCCGAGTTTTAACACCACAAAGCCCAACACTGCAAACTACATGAGCTCATTCGAAAAAAAATTATTACTTCAACAACTTTACACAGTGGGCTCCAGGGTGAATGGCAGCATGTTTATTTAATGAGCATTATGATTATTTCGAGAAATGAAAGGAAGGCCAGCTAGAAACAAAATTGTAGTTAAAATCTATGGCATCGTTACCATGTACTAAATCTTCAAATGCAAATTTCCACTTGTTGCTCGCAATGCCTCATGAAGGGTGTAGTATTTTTAAGCATTGCCTTTGGTAGAGGGCAAATGGAGATTAGATTGATTACCAAGTGACATCATTAGTAAGTTAAAGTGTCAGAATTTGTGCCCAGGAAAGCCTAAGCTATTAACCACTACACCATTCCAGTTATATAGCGTTGGTTTATGTTGTTTACAACTGAAGAATCCTAACAGATAGTGAACATCGGTTCCAGGGAGCAAGATGTAGGGTACAGACCATTCAGGGAATTGTCACCCAGAGAAACAGATTAGCGCCATCTGAAAGCATCAGCTGTTCTGAGCCAAGTAGCCTCAACATTTATTAGTAAAAAGGGTTTTTTGGGGTTTTTTTTTTTGCTGATAAAAAATTAACCAATTCCTGCAATGTTTTCAGAACATAAACTTTCTTTTAAAATGTTTGGTTTTGCATAAGACCCCAAGGAAAAATGGGCTTCCTTCGTGGCTCAGATGGTAAAGAATGTGCCAGCAATGCAGGAGACCTGGGTTCAATCCCTGGAATGGGAAGATCCCCTGGAGCAGGAAATGGCTACCCACTCCAGTATTCTAACCTGGAGAATCCCATGGGCTATAGTCCATGGGGTCACAAACAGACATGACTGAGCATCACACACCACCAGCAGGGAAAAAGGCGACCTGGTCCCAGTCCCTGGCCTGCTGACAGTAGACGTAGCCTGAGGGGGAATATCAGCTTCCTCCTGGAAGAGGGCTGTCTGGATGGCAAAAAAAAAAAAAAGTTGCTACAGACAAGGAAGGTGGAACTGCCTCCTTATGCAGTGAAATTTCAATGGTGGGGCTTGCCAAGTGGCGCTAGTGGTAACCTGTTAATGCAGGAGACATGAGACTTGGGTTTGATCCCTTGGTCAGGAAGATCCCCTGGAAAAGGAAATGGCAATCCACTCCAGTATTCTTGCCTAGAGAATCTCATGGACAGAGGGGTCTGGTGGGCTGCAGTCCATGGGGTCACAAAGAGTAGGACACGACTGAAGCGACTTCACACAGGTTTTTAAGAGACTGAAAAGTTGGAAATCTCTGATTCCTGTTCAATTCTTATCACAATCTCAGCCTTGAAGCTATAAAAGTTAGGGATTCTTGTCACATACCGGTCATAGAAAACTGAGGAATTTCAGTTTGTGACTCCCTGAGAATCAAACTCTGAGGGGTTTCCTTCCCCAAGGGAAGCTGACTCAGCTGGTAAAGAATCCACCCGCAATGCAGAAGACTTGGGTTCGATCCTTGGGTTGGGAAGATCCCCTGGAGAAGGGAACAGCTAACCACTCCAGTATTCTAACCTGGAAAATTCCAAGGACCGTAGAGTCCATGGGGTCACAAAGAGTCGGACACAACTGAGGGAGTTTCACTTTCAGGTTGAATTTGAAGTTTTCTCAAGTATCTTATCGGAGAAGGCAATGACAACCCACTCCAGTACTCTTGCCTGGCAAGTCCCATGGATGGAGGAGCCTGGTGGGCTGCAGTGCATGCGGTTGCTGAGGGTCAGACATGACTGAGCGACTTCACTTTCACTTTTCACTTTCATGCATTGGAGAAGGAAATGGCAACCCACTCCAGTGTTCTTGCCTGGAGAATCCCAGGGACCGTGGAGCCTGGTGGACTGCCATCTATGGGGTTGCACAGAGTCAGACACGACCGAAGCGACTTAGCAGCAGCAGCAGCAACAAGTATCTTATGCAAAATTCTGTATATTCTCAGCAGAGAATTCACTTACCAGAAACTTTTTGATAAACCATCTGGAGAAACGTCATTCTAAGAGTTCCTGGTATACTGGGAATTCATGTAAAGTGCCCCTGGACTTAAAATACCTCCAAAAGCAGATGTTGAAAAGTATAAATAAGTAAAATGTGGGGAACTCCCTGGTGGTCCAGGGGTTAGGACTCTGTGCTTTCACTACAGAGGGCACCAGTTTGATCCCTGATCAGGGAACTAAGACCCCACATGTGACATAGTGCATCCAAAAAAAAGTAGAATGTGTCTTTAGGACCAACCCCATGAGGTCAAATGGGCTTAGATATTTCTCATACAGGTATGGATAGTGTCAGGGAAGCAATCTGAGCTGTGCCTCATTCATGAGGCAAGTATGTAGAGTAGCTGAGGAAGTTGGTGGGCATCCTCAGATCTACAGAGTCTTCATGCCAGTGATACCAGAATCCATCACCCAGGATGTCTGTGGGGTCAGGGAAGCCACACTACACTACCGTTAAGTGTGGTTAGTTCCTAATAAGACTTTCTAAACTCTCTCACTGTCATCTACTGGGTAAATGCTTTTTGAATGAATTATGGCTGTGAGCTTGATCACCAGCATGCAATCCAAAAGATTATCACCTCACGTCCATTATAATAGTAGCAGTGGTGGGATCATAATTATGTACTCTGGAAGTGGGGCAAGGTACACAGGAAGAAGTAACTTGTTACACCCAAGATTTCATGGTGGTATTTCATCAGTTCACCTGAAGACTACAAGATCACAGAGGTATACTTGAGCTGCAGTTTCTGTTTACCTTCAGCTAACGTATCATTCACGGGTCAGTTTTAGAAAAACAGAAACCACTTTAGCTATTTAAGCAGGATGGGATTTAAGAAATGCAAAGGATTGGAGAAGGCAATAGCACCCCACTCCAGTACTCTTGCCTGGAAAATCCCACCGACAGAGGAGCCTGGTAGCTGCAGTCCATGCGGTGGCTAAGAGCTGGACACGACTGAGCGACTGCACTTTCACTTTCCTGCATTGGAGAAGGAAACGGCAGCCCACTCCAGTGTTCTTCCCTGGAGAATGCCAAGGACAGCAGAGCCTGGTGGGCTGCCGTCTGTGGGGTCGCACAGAGTCGGACACGACTGAAGTGACGCAGCAGCAGCAGCAGGGTATGTAGAAAACACTGGAAAACTCAAATTCTAAAAGATATATGGAACCCAACGCTCACAACAGCATTTATGGACAACAGCCAAGACATGTAAACAACCTAAATCAAGAGATGAATGGATAAATACGATGTGGCACACATTATACGTGTGTGTGTGTGTGTGTGTATGCACATATAGATATCTCCATACACTGTTTATGTAGACCTATCTTTAGACTTGCAGTTTCTACTCATTGCCAAAGTTACTTAGGTCAGCTTTTGTTCCCCCTGTACTCTTCAGTGAGCTTTATCATTCATTCTATTTATTTAAAATTGAAGTAGAGTTGGTTTACAATGTTGTGTGAGTTTCTGGTGTATGGTAAAGTGGTTCACCCATATGTATTATATGTGTGTGTGTGTATAATGTATATAATATTCTATATGTGTATATATATGTAATATTACTCCATCATTTAAAAAATGAATGAAATAATGCCATTTGCAGCAACATGGACCTAGAGATGATCATACTAAGTGCAGTCAAACAGGGAGAGACAAACACCATATGATTTCACTTACATGTGGGACTTAAAAAATGATATGAATGAACTTATTTACAAAACAGAAACAGACTCACAGACAGCAAAAATAAACTGATGGTTACCAAAGGGGAAAGGCTGAGAGGAATAAACTGGGAGTTTGGGATTAACAGATACACACTACTATATAGAAATCAGATAAACAGCAAGGACCTACTATATAACACAAGAAACTATATTCAACAACCTGTAATGGAAAAGAATCTGAAAAAGAATATACAGACACACAGTTTAGTTCAGTTCAGTCACTCAGTCGTGTCCGACTCTTTGCGACCCCATGAATCACAGCACGCCAGGCCTCCCTGTCCATCACCAGCTCCCGGAGTTCACTCAGACTCACGTCCATCGAGTCCGTGATGCCATCCAGCAATCTCATCCTCTGTCGTCCCCTTCTCCTCCTGCCCCCAATCCCTCCCAGCATCAGAGTCTTTTCCAGTGAGTCAACTCTTCGCATGAGGTGGCCAAAGTACTAGAGTTTCAGCTTTAGCCTCATTCCTTCCAAAGAAATCCCAGGGCTGATCTCCTTCAGAACAGACTCACAAATACATATATATACACACACATATATATAACACATATGGTTGAATCACTTTACCGTACACCAGAAACTCACACAACATCGTAAACCAACTATACTTCAATTTCAAATAAATAAAATGAATGATAAAGCTCACTGAAGAGTACAGGGCAAAAGAAAGCTGACCTAAGTAACTCTGGCAATGAGTAGAAACTGCAAGTCTAAAGACAGGTGTACATAAACAGGGTATGGATAGACAATTCTGAAACTACTACATGTATACAGGTATTAAATAAAAAATGGATGAAAGAAAGAATGCTGGAAGATCTGGAGAAGCATGTTTGAGGCAGGGCCTCCAGAAATGGCTCCCAGATGACAGAACTGTCCTGCCAAGGAACCACATAAAATCAAGAAGATACAATTAGAAACCACCCTAGAACTGTTAGCTGTAGAAACTTAGAGCCTAAACAGCAATCTGGGTATCACAATGGCCCGCTGCTGCTGCTGTCGCCTTCAGTCACACTGCTACACTGGCATCAGCAACAAACTGCATGTTCAGACCTCACAAGGCAACCCCCATGAAGCTAGTAACTAGACATGGTGATGCTACCCCAGAGAGCCCAACCTCTCCGCACCATGATTGCCTGCAGCTAACAGGCAACAGCAGTGCCTCTCCACACACATACGTGTCTTCCAAATGTCCCACAGGAGCATCTGATTGGACAAACTTAAATGACATTTGGAATCTTAACTCTAAGGGAATTGAAAGGTAGGGGTTTTGGCATTCCGGGATGTGTGAGAGACTGAATCCACTATAAACCCCAGCCAGCTAGCTGTGTTCCTTGAGGAAGAGGGCAGTGGGCAGTGAAAACCACAGGGAAAGGCATTTCCTGGCTTGAAAACAGAAGTGGAACCAGAAAAGAAGGGAGAAAAGCCTAGCCCAACGGAGCATTGAGGCGGATTTGACGTGGAGCTTTGGGTCTTTCCGAAATCCCTATCAAATGCTGCCCTCTAGTGTTTGTGAGATAAACTACATTTAAAAACGCTGAAACAGAACTTGATGAAACAATGCATTCTAGCCAGAGTGAACAGCTATGGCGATCCGAACTTTATGGAAACGGTAAAATTCACTGAACTGGGACACTAAGACTACTCACAAATGATTCTGCCAAGTGACATTCAGATCAAGTTTTGCCAAGATATTACTCAGACCTCTGGATATGCGTTATTTTTCCCTCCATAACAGAGTGAGGGTAAGTATTCTTTATGGTTCATGTAATGATCAGGAAAGCAGATGATCAACTAAATTATAAATCATTTACACTGGGACTTCCCTGGCAGTTTAGTGGTTGGGACTCCAGGCTTCCAATGCAGAGACGTGGGTTCGATCTCTGGTCAGGGAACTAAGATCCCACACCAACATGGCCAAAAAAAATAATAATAAAGAAAATTAATATATATCTCACACATTCACAAAAAAGAAAGCAAAAAACTAAATCATTTACATAAATTATGGATCCAAGAGACGACTTTAATCTGGCATTAATTTATTGCCATTATTGTTAATTTGATTTTCTTGGTTTGTTATCTATCTTGCAAGGTCTGCCCCAAACACCACCACCACAGTTGGTTAGGAGAAAAATGACATCACTGATGTTCAGAATTTCGTATGCCAGGAGAAATAAGTGTATCAGCAAAACAAAGTTCTTATATGAAACTCTTGCTCAGTACAACCAAAAAATGAAAGCTATGTTTAAAATTATAAAATCCACAGCTATCAACCCAAAACACCTGCCAGAATCATGGATTAAATAATAAAACCCAAGGACTAGAGGTCACATCAAGGATATTTGTGCCTCGGTGCCCTTACCTTCTCCCTGCTTGGAACAGGCTTTTCCCCAGCAGTGCATCCCTATATAGAAGTATGGCTCTTTAAAAAAAAAAAAAAAGTGGGCTCTTAGTTCCCCAGTCGGAATGGAAGCCACGCCCCCTGCCCTGGGAGTGCAGAGTCTTACCCACTGGACCACCAGGGAAGTCTCTTTTGTCTTCAGGTGCAGGGTCCATGCTCACCAGAAAGCAACCTGTAGTCATTTCCTTTCTTTCCCTCTTCTTTCCTATGGTCATTTCGTGGTACACCAAAACTATGGCTTGGGATCTCTGGGTGGGTTTGTTGGTGGGAGTAAGCCTCCTCTTTATAGACTTCATGTGAGTTGTCGGCATTGGGATTAGGGATCAAAAGCAAATTCTTCAACCAAGTGTTACTCTGTTTTCCTTTGCTAACCTTGCTTGACTATATGACTTTCTTGGTTATTCTTTAGCTGTTGTTATTCAGTCACTAAGTGGTGTCTGACTCTGCAGCCACATGGACTGCAGCACACCAGGCTTCCCTGTCCTTCATTATCTCCCTGAGTTTGCTCAAACTCATGTCCATTAAGTCGGACATCCAACCATCTCATACTCGTCGTCCCCTTTTCCTCCTGCCCTCAATCATTCCCAGTATTAGGGTCATTTCCAATAAGTTGGCTCTTTGCATCAGGTGGCCAAAGTATTTGAGCTTCAGCTTCAGCATCAGTTCTTCCAATTAATCTTCAGGACCAATTTCCTTTAGGGTTGACTGGTTTGATATCCTTAATGTTCAAGGGACTCTCAAGAGTTTTCTCTAACAACACAGTTCAAAAGCATCCTTTCTTCAGTGTTCAGCCTTCTTTATGGTCCAGCTCTCAAATCTGTACATGACTACTGGACAAACCATAGCTTTGACTAGACAGACCTTTGTCAGCAAAGTGATGTCTCTGCTTTTTAATATGCTGTCTAGGTTTGTCATAGCTTTCCTTCCAAGGAGCAAGCTTCTTTTAATTTCATGGCTGCAGTCATCCACAGTAATTTTGGAGCCCAGGAAAATAAAATTTGTCACNGGTCTAGAATTCACCCCTACAGCTGTCTCTTATACACATCTAGATGTGTATAAGAGACAGCATATACACATATCCCCTCTTTTTTTGGATTTCCTTCTCATTTAGGTCTCCACAGAGCACTGAGTTCCCTGTGCTGCTGCTGCTGCTGCTGCTAAGTCACTTCAGTCGTGTCCGACTCTGTGTGACCCCCTAGACGGCAGCCCACCAGGCTCCCCCATCCCTGGGATTCTCCAGGCAAGAATACTGGAGTGGGTTGCCATCTCCTTCTCCAATGCATGAAAGAGAAAAGTGAAAGTGAAGTTGCTCAGTCTGTCCGACTGTTAGCGACCCCATGGACTGCAGCCCACCAGGCTACTCCGTCCATTGGATTTTCCAGGCAAGAGTACTGGAGTGGGGTGCCATTGCCTTCCCTGGAGTTCCCTGTGCTATATGGCAGGAATTCATTAGTTA
The DNA here is from genome assembly GCA_006410675.1 of Oreotragus oreotragus. Lineage (NCBI taxonomy): Eukaryota > Metazoa > Chordata > Mammalia > Artiodactyla > Bovidae > Oreotragus > Oreotragus oreotragus. The sequence goes on from SJYX01011480.1 coordinate 104,644, forward strand.
TCTGTTGGGAAGCCTGTCTTATCCACAGTAGTGTATATATGTCAGTCCCAGTGTCCCAGGTCATCATCACACCCTCCCTTTCCCCTCTCCGTGTTGGGTTCATACGTTTGTTCTCTACATCTTTGTCTCTGCTTTGCAAATAAGTTCATCTGTACCATTTTTTCCAGATTCCACATGTATGCATTAATATATGAGATTTTTCTCTTTCTGACTTACTTCACTGTATATGACAGTCTCTAGGTACATCCATGTCTCTGCAAATGGCAGTTTTGTTCCTTTTAATGACCGAGTAATTTTCTATCGTATACATGTACCACATCTTCTTTATCCACGCCTCTGTTGATGGACATTTATGGTGCTTCTAAGTCTGGGCTATGATAGTAAATATTGCTGCAATAAACACTGGGGTGTATGTATATTTGAATTATGGTTTTCTCCAGGTGTATGCCCAGGAGTGGGATTGCTGGGTCATATGGTAGTTCTAGTTTTAGTTTTTAAGGAACCTACATTCTGTTCTCCATAGAGGATGTATCAATTTACAGTCCAATCAACAGTGCAAGAGGGTTCCCAATTCTCCACACCCTCTGCAGCATTTATTGTTTGCAGATTTTTTTTTCTTAAATGATGGCTATTCACCCGTGTGGGGTGATACTTCATTGTAGTTTTGATTTGCATTTCCCTAAGAGATGGAAATACCAGACCACTTTACCTGTCTCCTGAGAAACCAGGGTGCAGGCCAATAAGCAACAGTTAGAACCGGACACAGAACAATTTACTGGTTCCAAATTGGGAAAAGAATATGTCAAGGCTGTATACTATCATCCTGCTTATTTAATTTATATGCAGAGTATATCATGTGAAATGCCAGGCTGGATGAATCACAAGCTGGAATCAAGATTGCCAGGAGAAATATCAATAACCTCAGATGTGCAGATGACACCACCCCTATGGCCAAAAACAAAGAAGAACTAAAAAACCTCTTGATGAAGGTGAAAGAGGAGAGTGAAAAAGCTGGCTTAAAACTCAGCATTCAAAAAACTAAGATCTTGGCATTTGGTTCCATCACTTCATGGCAAATAGATGGGGAAACAGTGGCAACAGTGGCAGACGGGGCTCCAAAATCACTGCAGATGGTGACTGCAGCCATGAAATTAAAACACACTTGCTGTTTGGAAGAAAAGCTATGACAATAGATAGCATATTAAAAAGCAGAAATATTACTTTGCCGACAAAGGTCCATCTAGTCCAAGCTATGGTTTTTCCAATAGTCATGTATGGATGTAAGAGTTGGATTGTGAAGAAAGCTGAGCGCCAAAGAATGGATGCTTTTGAACTGTGGTGTTGGAGAAGACTCTTGACAGTCCCTTGGACATCAAGGAGATCAGACTAGTCAATTCTAGAGGAAATCAACCCTGAGTATTCATTGGAAGGACTGATGCTGAAGCTGAAGTTCCAATACTTTGGCCACCTGATGTGAAAAATTAACTCATTGGAAAAGACCTTGATGCTGGGAAAGATTGAGGGCAAGGGGAGAAGGGGATGACAGAGAATGAGATGCTTGGATGGGATCACTGACTCAATGGAGCTGGGCAAACTCTGGGAGATAGTTAAGAACAGGAAGGTTGTTGGCATGCTGCAGTCCACGGGGTTGCAGAGTCAGACATGACTTAGTGACTGAACAATAATAATTAGTGATATTGAGCATCTTCTCAGGTGCCTCTTAGCCATCTGTATGTCCTCTTCAGAGAAATGTGTAGTTAGGTTTTCTGCCCATTTTTTGATTGTGTGTGTGTGTGTGGTTTTTTTTTTTTTTTTTATGCAGTCCACGGGGTTGCAGAGTCAGACATGACTTAGTGACTGAACAATAATAATTAGTGATATTGAGCATCTTCTCAGGTGCCTCTTAGCCATCTGTATGTCCTCTTCAGAGAAATGTGTAGTTAGGTTTTCTGCCCATTTTTTGATTGTGTGTGTGTGTGTGTTTTTTTTTTTTTTTTTTGAGCTGTGTGAGTTGTTTGTTTATTTTGTAGATTAATCCCTTGTCTGCTGCTTCATTTGCAAATATTTTCTCACGTTCTGAGGGTTGTCTTTTCATCTTGTTTATAGTTTCCTTTGCTGTGCAAACGTTCTTAAGTTTAATTAGGTCCCATTTGTTTATCTTTGTTTTTATTTTCATTACTATAGGAGATGAGTCAAAAAAGATCTTGCTACAATTTATGTCAAAGAATGTTCTGCCTATATTTTCCTTTTAGAGTTTTATAGCGACCAGCCTCACATTTAGATTTTTAATTCGTTTGGGTTTATTTTTTTGGGCGGCGGGGGGATTTTTGTGTATAGTGATAGGGAGTATTCTATTTCATTCTTTTACATGTAGTTATCCAGTTTTTCTTTTTTGACTGTGAAGCTTGTAGGATCTTAATTCCCCAACCAGGGAATGAACCTAGGTCCTCAGCAGTGAAAGCATAGTGTCTTAATTACAGGACCACCAGGGAATTCCCTCTTCTGATGTCTTTGAATCCTTTCTTCTCTATCAAGCCAAGAAAGTTCTAGTATCTTAATCTAATTTAATGAAGGCCATAATTGAGTTCCTTGGTGGCTCAATGGTAAAAAAACAAACAAACAAACAAACAAAAAAAACTTGCCTACTAATGCAGGAGGCTCCAGTTCGATCTTTGGGTCAGGAAGATCCCTTGGGGAAGAAAATGGCAACCCAGTCCAGTATTCTTGCCTGGGAAATCCCATGGACAAAGTGCTACCATCCCCAGGGTTGCAAAAGAGTTGGACACGACTCATCGACTAAACAACAACAATAATAATTTGAGCCCGATTTCAGTCAATGAACTCAGCAGACCCTTAGAGCCACTCCTAACTGATTGAATTAATACACTAAATCCAGAATATCTAGTATTGCAAACACATGAATAATTTCGATTTTATATTCCTTCTTCCTTGGTCTAGAATTCACCCCTACAGAGAAATCCTCCAACACTAATGTACTTTAGCAATGTCTTACAACTGTTTCCCTGCCTAAGTGTCTCCTCTGGTGTCAGACATCTTATTCACCTTCCTAGAGTATGTTGCAATCTGACTCTCCCTGAGGATCTAGAGGTAAAGAAGCATTGGCATACCTCTGTAAGGTTGATTTTTTAGTGAAGCCATTACAGAATCTTCAAGCAAGGGAAAGCAAGGGAGGCAAGGAATTGCCAGCATCTCAAAGAGGGGAGAAGGGAGTATTTCAGGTGGCAAAGGGGACTCAGTGGGATTTGAGGGTTTAAGATAATAAAATTCAACCCAAATTACCACGATGTTCCCACTCCAAGTCTTGGGGTTTTAAATTAATCCCAAACTTTCACATATGAGCCCTAATAAAGCTGTGAATTCAACTTTTATGATAATTTGGTAATCAGGAGGATCAATCAGTGAGTCTGATTTGTGGTGGCTCAGAGGGTAAAGTGTTTGCCTGCAATGTGGGAGACCCAGGTTCAATCCCTGGGTCGGGAAGATTCCCTGGAGAAGGAAATGGCAGCCCACTCCAGTAGTCTTTCCTGGAGAATCCCATGGATGGAGGAGCCTGGTAGGCCACAGTTCATGGGGTTGCAAAGAGTCGGACACAACTGAGCAACTTCACTTACTTTCTCCCTGAAGCTACAGAAGTTATAGAGCCTGAAATTCTATAGTGCTCTGAGAAGTTATTTCATTTTTTAAATTAAAAATAATTTTTAAAAGCCTTCATTGAATTTGTTACAATATTGCTTCTGTTTTTGGTTTGGTTTTTTTTTTTTTTGGTATGATCCTAGCTCCCTGTCTAGGGATTGAACCTGCACCCTGTGCATTGGAAAGTGAAATCTTAACCACTGGAACTGCCAGGGAAGTCCCTGATCTGTCATTTTGCTGGATAGACTCTCCATGGCATTCAGAAGCAATTAGCCCTCTCTATAGTCCTTGTTATATCATTCCCACCAGAAGGGTCTAACCTAGCAACTATTTGGTCTAGCAAAGACTTGTCTTCAATAGGAAATTTATTCCCCACTGATATATACATATTTTTAATTCATTCATTTTATTTTTGGCTGTGCTGGGTCTTTGTTGCTGTGTGGGCTTTTCTCTAGTTTCAGCAGGGAGGGCCTACTCTCTAGTTGTGATGTGTGGGCTTCTCATTGCAGTGGCTTCTCTAGTTGCAGAGCATGGGCTCCAGGGCACTCAAGCTTCAGTAGTTTTGCTTCCGGGGCTCCAGAGTGCTGCCTCAATAGCTGTGGCACAAGGGCTTAGCTGCTTTGCAGCATGTGGGATCTTCCTGGCTCAGGGATCAAACCCATGTCTCCTGCATTGGCAGGCGGATTCTTTTTTCACTGAACCACCAGGGAGGCCCCAGACTGATAATTTAAATAACTTACCATTTCTGCCTAAGACTATCATGATCTCATTTCCACTAGTGATAACATTATCATTGACTTCAAACAGAATTGGGCCATATAGCTAATCCCTTTAAGCTTTAAGATTACTATCTTAAAGCTGCTTTTGGGTTCAGTTACAGTCTTTGTTAAAGTTTATTAGGAAAACAAACAAAACACTCAAAATATTTCAAGCAATACCTGGATTATAGTACCAGGAATAGGTGCATGTAGAATCACTGGAAGGACTGGAAAAGCAAGAGACAGGGTAGATGAGTGAGTAAAGTAGCTCAGTAGTGTCCGACTCTTTGCGACCCGTGGACTGTAGCCTACCAGGCTCCTTCCTCCATGGGATTCTCCAGGCAAGAATCCTGGAGTGGGTTGCCATTTCCTTCTCCAGGGGATCTTCCTAACCCAGGGATGGAACTGGGGTTTCCCACATTGTGGGCAGACGCTTTAACCTCTGAGCCACCAGGGTAGATAGAGCACCATTATCTTCAGGTCAACCACTGAAGCTCTAGTCCAGGACAGCGAGAAACTTCTGCTGCTTCCTAGGTTGGAAAAATCACAGGATGTTTCCATTGACAAACATAGCTGCCTTGCTGCACAAACGTGGATGGCTGGTAAGGAATCACTTCATGTCTGCTGCCATCCATACATCTCCCTGCTGCTGTCAGAAAAACAAGAAAATGGTTTCTACTTTGATTCCATTTTCCAATTCTCATACAAGTGTATCTTGTTGACAGAAGACTAACATCTAGAAGCCTGGAGCCAATCTGGGAATTATAGTTCTCTCCCTTCCAGCCCCTCTGATCCATAGAAAATAGTCAGGAATGGGGAATAAATGCACACTGCTTCGGTCTTATCCCATGGCAACTAGCACCAAGGATATCTCCCAACTTTTATGAAGGCTGTAATTTCAATTCCAAACTAGTGAAAACTTAAAAGATATTCAGCCAGGCCTTCCTAGTTTACCACTCACCCCCTACCCGGCCTGCCACACACACATTTTGCCTACAGTTTTCTGGTTTCAGTTTTCCTGCCTCTCTGCCTACTCTCTGTGCCTGTGAGTTACAGAACCCAAGGTGTGCAGAATAAGACTGAAAGAGGAAGCTTAGAGGAGAAAGAGGACGGGTTCTGTTTTTCCCTAGTCTTGCTGCTGCTACTGCTAAGTCACTTCATTCGTGTCCGACTCTGTGCGACCCCATAGATGGCAGCCCACCAGGCTCCCCCATCCCTGGGATTCTCCAGGCAAGAACACTGGAGTGGGTTGCCATTTCCTTCTCCAATGCATGAAAGTGAAAAGTGAAAGTGAAGTCGCTCAGTCGTGTCCGACTGTTAGCGACCCCATGGACTGCAGCCCACCAGGCTCCTCCATCCATGGGATTTTCTAGGCAAGAGTACTGGGGTGGGGTGCCATTAAAGCGTCTGCCCACAATGTGGGAGACCCCAGTTCGATCCCTGGGTTAGGAAGATCCCCTGGAGAAGGAAATGGCAACCCACCCCAGGATTCTTGCCTGGAGAATCCCACGGAGGAAGGAGCCTGGTAGGCTACAGTCCACGGGGTCGCAAAGAGTCGGACACTACTGAGCTACTTTACTCACTCATCTACCCTGTCCCTAGTCTTAGTACGCCTAATAATGTTCTGTCCTTCACTCTTCCTCGTATTAGGAGAGTTGGAATTCTGAAAGCTCATTCTGGTAAAAATCTCAAGAGATAGCTAGAGAAATCATATTTCCAAAATATCCAGGTATAAATAATATTTCAACTAAGGTGACAGTGCAAAATGTATACCTTTGTATCTTTTGCATTTTTTATATCACACACACACACACAGCCCCCCCCCCCCGCCCCCGCCGCGGGGGGCGGGGGGGGGAGCAGGGCGGGAAAGGGGAAAAGAGAAGAGTTCAAGGCTAGTGTTACGGTTGTAGTTTCAATGTACGATCTCTTTTTAAATACTATGCAGTTATGTTAGATACAGAAACCGAAGCTCAGAGGTTGGATAACTTGTTCATGATTCTACAACTATATAAGAACTCTCATCTGCGCATATTGGTTTCCACGAGGTATGACGGGGAGATACCCTAAAATTAAGAGACTAACTCTATGAGTTTGGCCTCCCTGTCGGAATCACCTTCCATTTCAGCTGAATCCCCCAGGCACTTTGCCTGTGCCCTCTGGCACCGAGCGCAGGGAGCTCCCGGTCCCTGCATCCACTAGAGATGGAGCAGGGGTACTTGAGGATGGAAGGCTCTGCGAGAAGAGCAGCAGGAGCCCGCGGAGGGCCTGAGGAGGGGGTAGGGAAAGGGGGCGGGGCAGGGCAGACCCTGCCCCGCCCTTCCGTTCACTCTCATTGGCCGTGCGTTCACTGGGCCTATCCCACTGCCCACCCCCAGAACGACGCTTAAAGTGTGCGAAGCAGGTGCTTCGAGAGGAGTAACAAGTTTGCGCGCGTGTCCGGGATCGGCGCGGCACCCATTCATTGCCTCTGAACATCCATCTGTCCCTTCGGTCATCCTTCAGGAAGGGGCTCCAGCCACCTGGGGGCAGCCGCCACCCAGGGGACTACGACCAGGAAAAGAGCAGAAAGCCCGGCTGAGCCTCGCGGGCCCAGGCAGGGGACGGTGACGACCACCATGCAGACGTGCGCCAGGGCCTGGGGGCTGCGTCTGGGTTGCGGAGTCGGGTGCGGCCGCCGCCTGGCTGGAGGAGCTGGTCCCCGGTGGGCGCTGAGGGGCCGTGACAGAAGTAGCGGCGGCGGGGATAGCGGTGCGGCCGGGGCCTCGCGCCTCCTCGAGCGCCTCCTCCCCAGACACGACGACTTCGCTCGGAGACATATCGGCCCCGGGGACAAAGACCAGAAGGAGATGCTACAGGCCCTGGGGCTGGCGGTAAGGACCCCAACCCGGCTCTCCCGGGCCTCACCCCCGCCCCGCCTTCTGCCCTCACGGCCTCCTGGCCCCCACCAGGAGCCCCGCTTCGCTTCACTTGGGACCTGCACCCTGGTCCGGGGCTCTGGTGTGGAAGCCAGCGCGCGTGCTCGGTCCGCGTGCCCCAGACTTCTCCCACCAGCTTACTTTCTCCTCCACCAGCTCTTCGCGCCTCAAAATCGTTTATTTTACAACCTAGTTCGGCCCTGCTGATGAGCTCTAACTTTGCAAGAGAAGGACCTCCCGATTTATCCAATTATCTCCGATTGCCCACCGAAATCCAAGCCAGAGTGGCCTAATTACTACCCTAATTATTCCCCCCCCCCCACCGAGTGATTTTTGGTTTGTTAAAGTTGTCCTTTTTAAAAAGAAACTCTTTTAAAAAATTAGACCATTTAAGTGACGTCCCCACAAGCCTTTGTAAATGCAAAATACAGAGGTGACTTTTAGCTCAGAAGCACTTTCCTCTGCCTTCAGTGTTCACGAGCTTGCATTTTAATTTTAGAGTGTTGATGAACTGATCGAGAAGACCGTCCCTGCCAGCATCCGCCTGAAAAGACCCTTGAAAATGGATGACCCCATCTGTAAGTAACCAGGAGACTCCATTTGCTCTGGCCTGTTTGTCTTCTGTGGTCTCTGAAAGTCCATCTGTGGGTCAGGATTGCTCAGGAGGGAGAATGTTTATTAAGATAAAACAGCACTGGGTACCGCACGGGTCGGGAGAGGGTGCAATATATTCGGCTCCCTGGAATAGATTCTCTGTCTCAGCGCTCCGTAAGGAGCCAGCAGACTTCCTGGGGCGGGGGCGGGGTGGGGCTGAGGAAGGCAGTGCACAAGCAAGTGCGGAGGATTCCCAACTCGCCAGGCACCTGTCCAGGTAGGATTCTCCCATCCTTTGGCTTGGGAGATGTCCTCATTTCTCTGCAGATCGGGATACTCAGAAGGGAAAAAAGAACTGCCTACAGTCTTGAAATAGGGGAGTGACAAAAATGGGAGACCCAGACATCTGGCCTCCTACCTCGAGGTTATTTATATCACAGTAGCTTCCAATTGTTCCATCTCAGATCCAAATTTTATTATTTATACCCACTGAAGGACACCAGTACTTTTAAAGTCTGAATGATTTTTAAGAAATCTTAATTTACCCATAGACTCTCTTAGAATTTTATTGTATATTTAAAACTATTTTAATGGTCTCAAGATTATTTGACATCTATGACTGAGCAAGAATTCACACAACACACACAAAATTCAAGTGGAGAGGCAGAGCTGTTTTTTTTTTTTTTTAATAAACAGGAAAGTATTCTCCTGGTTTTGAATCATAAAAATGCTATGTCTTCTGAGGTCAAGGGAAGAGAAGACAATTGGTTTGCTTTAGGTCTGGGGACAGAAAAGATATGTGGAAAGTAGGCTTTATTTTGTTTTCAAGTATACAACTTGAGTTATGAAGCAGGTCCAGCCCCCAGCTGACTGATGGTATAATTCAGGCTGTGCTGAGGGCTGCTCCCTTTATTGGTGTCATATCTGAACCATTTCCCCTGATGGAAGGGACCTTGTTCATAGAAGAAAATATGAACTTTTTGTCTGCTTGAACTGATTGAGACCTGGGGATGGCTGGAAGCCTTATCTATTTCAACTTTAGGAAGTCAGAATCCTGATTCGTTGGATGTTTAGCATAGTTATGTTTTTAAAGCAAGTCATCAGTGAATATTTTAACAAATAAATTTCTTCCTGAGTCTTTCAAAGCCACAAAATGTTTAGGTCAGCTCTTTTACTATACACTGTAAAATGTTCTTTAAGAGCATCAGAGTCTAGGAACCATGTCCAAGTTATCTAGCCTCTTGTAGTGTCACTGCTTGTTTCCAGCTGAATAATTTGAACCTTGGGAGATTCCATTTCTCCCCCTTCCTTTGGAAGCAGACTTCTGATAAGTAGTTTATAATATATGTGTAAACTTTAAACCCAGCTTCTGTGAAGTTTGGGGCTGCTTCCATCTGGTTAGACTGAGGTGACTCAGAAAATATTGCACTGGCAGGAGTCTCTCTTGTCCTGAAGTAGACTGGCTCTCCAACAAAGCTTGCTTCTTGGAAGTGAGCTGGGAGTGGGGATAGGGAGGATGGGGGTGCAGAATGGATCAGAAAGGCATCAATGTTTTACTCTGCAATGGTTATTGAATGTGTTCCACGTGGGGAGAGCAAACTGGTGCAGGTAATCTCTAGTAGAAGCGTTTTCATTTACTAGTGGAGCAGCATGATCCAGACTTGGTTTCACACGAAAGCTGAGTGCCTGTGTTCTACTATAATCAGAGGAATCTTAGACCAAATATATGTTCACTGAGTAGAGAGAAAACTAAGAGCTAGTACATGTCTTAAATCCCTCATTGCTGAATAAAAGAAGATTGTGAGAGCTGTAAGCAGTATGGAGATACTTGGGTTCTTATTTATAACTTTATGATCTCAAACCATTATGTAGTACTTAGCATGTACTGGACTCTTTTAAAAATGCTTTTCAATGTTAATTAAATCCTTATTACAACCCTATGAGGTAACGATCATTATCAACTCTGACTTAAAGTGAACAAACCAGTCCTTCCCTAGTGGTCCAATGGTTAAGACTCTTCGCTTCCAATGCAGGGATCTCTGGTCCGGGAACTAGGATTCTACATGTGTGTGGCGTGGCCCAAAATAAATACAAAAACCATGACATACAGAGGGTGAAAATCACGCCCAAGGTCACCACTGGTAAGCAGTGGAGGCAGAATTCAACCGATACAGTGCAGTCCCTGTTCACACTCCAGTCCTCTTCATTGTCCCCTAAAGTAGAAAATCCTTGTCCTGACGCTTCCTCAGTATCCAGTTTACAGGTGTGCATAAGCCCAACGCACTGGAATCACTCCACCAGCTGCCCTAGTGGAAATGCCACAGTAGGCTGAGAGCCCAGGTCTGAGAACACTCAGGCCCACTGCCAGGGCGAGGGAAGGGGTAAGAGAGGTGCAGGGTCAGAGCTGGGTGTTGAAGGATGAGTAGTAATGCTCTGTTGGATGAGGCCAGGGGAGACTGCTGTAGCCAGAGGGAACAGATTGTACAGGACAGAGTAGGCTGACAGAGTCAGGGAAGCACGGATGTTTCGGCTGTCATGCAGGAGGCTCCCCCTCCCCTCGGACATGTAAGGAAGTGCCTTGAAAGAAGGCCTTGATCTTCACAGTAAGCCATACTTTGGAGAAACAAACAAAGCTACTTGCTCATCCCATTCAAATGAACCCCCACCTTCCACTGGCATACACAAAGGGAAAAAACTAGGATTTGTGTCAATGGAAACACTCGTTTCTCCCGATGGTGCCATTATGAATTATGTTTTTTCTAGATTTTCTAGAAAACTATGTATTTATTTTCTACTAACTATGTATTTTTTTTGCAATTAATATAAAACTTAAAATACTTTATGAATCACACCACTCACTTTCAACTATGATATGTTTCTCTGTGTAGTATTTTCAGTGACATCATCTCAAGTGAACCAGACTGAAGTAGCCCATAACTTCACAGAAGCAGCCAGGTTTCAAGTTTACAGAAAACTGCACATTGCTTATTATGAGCATGCTTATTAGGAAGAGACAGGAAACACTAAACCCTTAAATGTTCAAGTTATTTGACCTGAACTGGGCAGCTGAGCTGTCAGAATGAGACTTTTGATGGACTTGTAAATGTTCCAAGTAGTATTGTTTAGAGTGATTTTAACAAATGGTTAATGGAGAGCAGTGAGCAAAGGGTGCAGTGTTGTGCAATGCAGCTGCAGGTGGCAACTCTGTCACCCAGGTGACCGACTCTTCTGAACTGACCCCAAGGACACCGACAGGGCATCTTTCTCCTGGCTGTGGATATCAGTTATCTTTCAGCTGGACTAAGTCTGTTGTCAGGTGCAGCCTGCAGTCTGTGACAAATCTCTCCTTTGGCCATTTCTGGCTTCTTGAGACCCCAGCATATATGAATTATTATTTCCTCTTTAGGATAATTCCAATGGATTCTTCTTATACAACTGTGGAAATAAACAAAGACCAGACAAAGGAGAAAAGCAAAGGCTGTTTATTCTGAACTTGCTATAGAAGTCAGCTTTTTGTTTTACAGAGGAGTAGGAAGGCCTTCAGGATCACCCTGTTGGCCTGAGCAAGATGTAGGTAGGCCAACAAAAGCAAGTCTTCCATCTAAAGCAGGATTTTCCTTGCGATTGCTTAAGGCTGTTTGTTTAGCTTTGTCTGGTTGGTTCTAGATTGGAAGCAGGGACCAAGATTAGTGAAGTTGTCAGTTATTAATCAAGTCCTTTTGGGCCAATTGCTAGAGAAGTTATTGTTTATTTTCTGTCATTGTCGCTGGAGCTAGCAAAAGACGGCTTTCTGCAAGTCTGGTCTGTAGTGAGCTGGCTTGGGGTGGTTTATTGTGGATTAGGGGGTTGGATTCCTGAGCAGGTTGCTGCAAGTGGTAGGTGAAAATTTTATAGTTATATATATGGTCTGGCCATTGTCTGTTTGTATGTTTAGACTCTCATAGAGTCTGTTGTCCTTATATTTTTGTCATTAATTCTTATGGGGCAGACCCCTACTGATCTGACTGAAAGCTTGTATAGTCAACCTATTGCCTAAATTGTAAGTGTTTATGACTATGTACTATTGGCATGGCATTGCGAGGATGAATGTATGAATAAACATAATCACTATCTTCAGTGAGCTTATGTCTTAATATGACTTGAGCTCAAAAGTTAAAATGTCCAAGATGTCATAAGAACTATGAATAAAATGCTGTAAATGTACAGAAATGATGTGAAGTTGAATAGAAAAACTGGAATTTCTGAAATAGATTTCTCCTCTATCTATAGAAACAGAGTATTTTTTTTTGACTATGTATTTTTGTGTGTGTGTAAATATGTTATTATAAGAAGGAGAAAACTCAAAAAGGCAGCACCTTCAGTGAGAAAAATAAGATGGCAAAACTCAATGTGCTAGGCATGATTACAGAATTATTTGAGTATTATAGTCTCATCTTTGATGGCATCTTAATAGAATAATTACACTGATGATCTGGGGGATTCTGGGATGTTTTTCAACACCACGAAGCAGTATTTCAATTCTCAGGGGACATCCTACAATTTAAATCACTCTGACACTATCTACCTGCATATAGCATCAAACTTCACATATTTACCCCCCACGACTGCCCCCACTTCAGATGTCAGTCACAAGACAGGATTGTCACCTGTGCTTCTGACCTGTTGTGCTCAGTCCCTCAGTTATGTCCACCTCTTTGCAACCGCATCAGCTGTAGCTCACCAGTCTCCTCTGTTCATGGAATTTTCCAGGCAAGAATATTGGAGCAGGTCGCCATTTCCTCCTCCAGGGGATCTTCCTGACCCAGGGATTGAATGAGTCTCTTGCGTCTCCTGCATTGACAGGCAGATTCTTTACCACTGCAGCACTGACTAATGAGCTATAAGTTGGATCCCTTCCTCTGGTTCAATTAATTTGCTAGAGTGGCTCATGAAATGCACAGAAATGTTTCCTTATGTTTACCAATTTATTAGAAGGATGTTATAAGGGATACAGGTGAACACTTAAATGAAGAGATACATAGGATAGGCAAAAGGAGCAGGGGTGGCAGAGGATGAGATGGTTAGATAGCATCACCCATTCAGTGAACATGAATTTGAGCAAGCTCCAGGAGAAGGACAGAGAAGCTTGGCATGCTGCAGTCCGTGGGGTTGGACATGACTAAACAACAACAACATAGGGTGGGGTCTGAAAGGGTCCCAAGCACAGGAGCTTTTGTCCCCATGGGACTGGGGTGCATCCTTTTCCCAGCACAGGAATGTAGTAGCCATTCTAGAAGCTCATCAAATCTGTTGTTTTTATAGAGCTTACTCTTCAGCCCCTCTGCCCTTCCTACTTCTAGAGGTCAATGGGTGGCCCTGAGAGTTCCACCTTTCTAATCACTTGGCCTTTCTGCTGACCAGCCCCGTCCTGAGGCTACTTAGGGACCCCACCCTCATCTATGACACCACACTTATAGCAGAAAGCGAAGAGCTAACGAGCCTCTTCATTAAAGTAAGAGAGGAGAGTGAAAAGTTGGCTTAAAACTCAACATTCAGAAAACTAAGATCATGGCATCCAGTCCCATCACTTCATGGCAAATAGATGGGGAAACAATGGAAACAGTGAGAGGCTTTACTTTTTGGGCTCCAAAATCACTGCAGATGGTGACTGCAGCCATGAAATTAAAAGATGTTTGCTCCTTGGAAGAAAAGCTGTGACCAACCTAGATAGCATATTAAAAAGCAGAGATATTTCTTTGCCAAGGTCCATCTAGTCAAAGCTTTGGTTTTTCCAGTAGTCATGTATGGATGTGAGAGTTGGACTCTAAAGAAAGCTGAGCACCAAAGAATTGATGCTTTTGAACTGTGTTGTTGGAGAAGACTCTTGAGAGTCCCCTGGACTGCAAGGAGATCCAATCAGTCCATCCTAAAGGAGATCAGTCCTGGGTGTCCATTGGAAGGACTGATGCTAAAGCTGAAACTCCAATATTTTGGCCACCTGATGTGAAGAACTGACTCATTTGAAAAGACTCTGATGCTGGGAAAGATTGAAGGTGGGAGAAGGGGACGACAAAGGATGAGATGGTTGGATGGCATCACCAACTTGATGGACATGAGTTTGAACAAGCACTGGGTGTTGGTGATGGACAGGGAAGCCTGACGTGCTGTGATTCATGGGGTCACAAAGAGTCAGACACAACTGAGACTGAACCGAACTGAATAGTATCTATTAGTAGATACTCAGGTATGCTCAGAAGGGCTTGTTATGAAAAACACAAGATACTCCTGTCACTCAGGATATACCAAACACTAAGACTAGTGATACTTTTTATTATATCAGATAATGCCAGACAAATATGTATATGGTGTTGTGTCCCAATAAAAGTGGAAAAGTGAAAATATTTAAAAGATGAATTCTAAAATAAATTATAATCAGTGTTTTCCCCTTCCTTTTGGAATTAGAATGCCAAGTGAGAAATCTCACTCACTCTTTGTAAAGTATCATTTTAAGAATTAACATGTTTTGGACTATCAACCTAAATAAAGAGGTAAACTGAATAAAGAACCTAAATAAAGAGGTAAGCAAGCTCAAATTACCAGAAATTTGAGTTTATTTGGGAGTAGCAGAGGAATTACAGTTTGGGAGACACATGCTGTAGAAGCTGCAAAGTTAGTTGAAGGTCTAGGGCAGATTGTGTTTGTGGTCAGGGAGCACAAAGAGAGGGCCATCCAGTTGGAACCCAGACAGTAAGTTTGTTGGCTTGATTATGGAGAGATTTTTGGATGTTCATTGGTCTGGAGATAAGTCCCAGCCTTGTAGAAATCAGGTATTTACAGGAAATCAGTTTCCCAGTGCTCAAGTTCCATTCTTCCGAGGAGCAGGTATGAGATTCTCCATTTTCATATCCTTAGGTTCCATTTTGGATTGGAATCCTTTCACAGGACTTTCTTATTTTTTGACATACAAAGATACAAACATGCTGACATAAGGTGATGAGGCACCAAATAGGTCATGTGATTGAGACAAATAACTTAAAATACAAAACAACTTTTCCCCCTTCATCTTGATGAAGGTGAAGGTGAAGGTGAAGTCGCTCAGTCATGTCTGACTCTTTGCGACCCCGTGGACTGTAACCTACTAACTAGGCTTCTCCATCCATGGGATTCTCCAGGCAAGAACTGGAGTGGATTGCCATTTCCTTCTCCAGGGGATCTTTCCGACCCAGGGATCGAACCTGGGTCTCCCACATTGGAGGCAGACACTTTAACCACTGAGCCACCAAAGAATCATGGAATTCATCCAGCATCATCAAAGATTTTATATAAATGAAATTCTTTAACAATATTTTAAAGTATTGGCTCTTCTTTGGAAAAGTTGCTCTATTCCTTATCTCTTCCTTTATAAGAAATTACTATAAAACACTGGCTTAAAACAACAACAAACATTTATTATCCTCATAGATTCTGAGGTCGGGAATCCAGAAGCAACTAAACCAGGGGTTCTGGCTCTGAGTCACTCATGAGGTTGTGGTCCCACACTGGTGGATGCTCAACCAGACCTGGAGGAGCCAGTTCCAAGATGGCTCATTCACATGGCTGGCAAGTTGGTGCTGGCTGTCAGTGGGAGGCCCTTGTGCCTCCTCACACAGGTCAGTCCACATTCTGCTTGAGTGAGTGTCTTCACAGCATGGCAACTGGATTCATGCAGAGCCAGTGATTCAAGAGAGAAGGAAAGCCAGGCAGAAACTATCCTTTTATAACCTCGTCTTGAAAGTCCTATAATATCATTTATTGATATCATATTCTATTCATTAGAGTGAGTCATTAAGATTGGTCCAGATTCAAGGGAAGGGGAATTAGTTTCCACCTTTTGAAGGGAGGAGTGTAAATTATAGACAGAATTTTTAAAAATAGACATTCCTTTTCAGAGCAGTTTTAGGTTCACAACAACATTGAGCAGAAAGTACAGAGAGGTCCTGTATAGCCCTCGCCTCCACATATGCAGAGACTCCTTCATTGTCAACATCTTCCACCAGAATGGTACATTTGTTATAACCAGTGAACCTACAGAGACACATCATCATCACCCAGAGTCTATAGTTCATGTTAGGGTTCCCTCTTGGTGTTGTACATTCTGTGAAATTGAGCAAATGTATACTGACATGTAGCCACCATTATAGTAGCATAAAGTGTTTTTCATTGCCCTAAAAATCTTCTGCAAACATATTTTTTAAACTATCACATTCATTTAAATTAGCATATACTTAGTATTATAAATGATACTGAAATGAAATCAATTATACCATATTTTAAATATGGCATTACTCTTGAGGACTGTTAAGGTACATAGAGCCATTTGCTCATACCCTAAATCTCCCAGCCTAGTCTCCTTTGTTACCATCGGGTTATAAGCTATTGTCCCCAAATCTACATCTATGACCTCTCCATCTACTTTCATTCCTCATTTATTGAGAAACTTCAATAGAAAATAAGATACTGCTTAGGCACTGAGAATGCAAGAGTCAGGGGATAAAGGGTGATAAAGATATGATCCCTGACTGTAGGTTTAGATACGGAATAGCTTCTCAGTTCTACAAATAGGGTGAATGCTTGGGCTGAGGTTATGGCATGAACAGAAGGGTAGAAGTGTGGACATGCATGGTTATTTGAGGATGGTGAGTAAACTATGTATAGAATATTGAGCTGCCGAGATGTATAAAAAGCAAGGTATGGAGGGCCCAGAGCTGTGTTAAAGGATTTTTTTTTTTCCTGTACATAATGGGGAGACATTGACAGTTATTACAGAAGGAAGTATACATTCAAATTGTGTTTGGCCGAGTGCCTCTGCGATATAGGCAAGGAGACCAACTGGAAGCTTATTGGAGAGGTTAGAGGTGAAATTTTAAATGTGTGTTAGTTCAGGTCTGCCAGGAAGCAGTCGCTACAAGGATATTAGATATGGAAAAGTGGGAGCAAGGGAAGACTGGGGAGCTTTTAGATTGTGATGCAGGTCTGACTCTGGTGGAGAAGAGGGATGAAAGGAGAATTGGGTAAGTAGAATCAGAGACTGCAACACAGATCTAAAAAATTTTGGTCAGTCTGCATGGAGTCTTTGAGCGAAAGTCATCCTCCTGAGGAGTCCCACGTCTTTACAGAAGTGGGCCTGCATTTGTTCTACTGGGCTTAGTAATTGGCTGGGAGTAGCCTGGGAAGTATGCTTCGGTCCAAACATGGTGGTTGGCCCAGAGGTGCATCAGGTTGGACTGTAGGTCAGTTTCTAGGCTGAGTGTCTTGGGGTGATGGTGATATTAACAGCATGAACAGGGAGAAGAGGAGGGTCCTGGAGGAAGATGAGACTGTGAGTCTTGTTTGAGAAAAATTGAATTTGAGGTGTTGGTGGAATATGCATTTGAAGAAGCTGAAGCAGTAGTTGAAAATACAAGTCTAGAGCTCAAGAGAGAGACTAGAAATGGAGTTACAGATTTAGTGACTCTTCTGAATGAATTAATGAGAGTGAGCAAGATTTCCTAGTGATGGAGTATTGGGAAGAAAGTAGAAGCCAGGACATGGGGAAATAGAGCATGGAAAAGGATGGATTGCAGAGTAGCCTGAGATGAAGTAATCCAAGAGGCCAAAGGATAAATCTTAAGTCAGGGCTTGTGGACTTAGTGTCAAATTCTGAACTTTTTTAGGGATCAAAGAGAAGAAAGTCTACCTGATGATGTTAGGAAACTCTGCGGTGGGAGGAGTTTAGGGGCTGCCTGTCTAATGATCTGAGTGAGAGACAGAAAGGGTGAGACTGAGTATTAGAAAAGTGAGAAAGTGACTATCTGGGTAGTGAGGAACCTAAATCACCTTGCATGGAAGACCTGCTGAGATTTTTTTTTTTATATACTTTTTTTTTTTTTTTTAATTTTACTTTACAGTACTCTATTGGTTTTGGCATACATTGACATGAATCTGCCACGGGTATACACGAACTCCCAAACATGAACCCCCCTCCCACCTCCCACCCCCCATCATCCCTCCGTATCATCCCCATACACCAGCCCCAAGCATCCTGCATCCTGCATTGAACATAGACTGGCAATTCATTTCTTACATGATAGTATACATATTTCAATGCTATTCTCCCAAATCATCCCTCCCTCTCCCTCTCCCTCTCCTTCTCCCTCAGAGTCCATAAGTCCGCTCTACACATCTGTATCTCTTTTGCTGTCTTGCATACAGGGTCCTCATTACCATCTTTCTAAATTCCATATATATGTGTTAGTATACTGTATTGGTGTTTTTCTTTCTGGCTTACTTCACTCTGTATAATTGGTTCCAGTTTCATCCATCTTATTAGAACTGATTCAAATGTATTCTTTTTAATGGCTGAGTAATACTCCATTGTGTATATATACCACAGCTTTCTTATCCATTCATCCGCTGATGGACATCTAGGTTGTTTCCATGTCCTGGCTATTATAAACAGTGCTGCAATGAACATTGGGGTACATGTGTCTCTTTCTATTCTGGTTTCCTCGGTGTGTATGCCCAGCAGTGGGATTGCTGGGTCATAAGGCAGTTCTATTTGCAATTTCTTAAGGAATCTCCACACTGTTCTCCATAGTGGCTGTACTAGTTTGCATTCCCACCAACAGTGTAAAAGGGTTCCCTTTTCTCCACACCCTCTCCAGCATTTATTGCTTGCAGACTTTTGGATCGCAGCCATTCTGACTGGTGTGAAGTGGTATCTCATTGTGGTCTTGATTTGCATTTCTCTGATAATGAGTGACGTTGAGCATCTTTTCATGTGTTTGTTAGCCATCCGTATGTCTTCTTTGGAGAAATGTCTATTTAGTTCTTTGGCCCATTTTTTGATTGGGTCGTTTATTTTTCTGGAATTGAGCTGTATAAGTTGCTTGTATATTTTTGAGATTAGTTGTTTGTCAGTTGCTTCATTTGCTATTATTTTCTCCCATTCAGAGGGTTGTCTTTTCACCTTGCTTATAGTTTCCTTTGTTGTGCAGAAGCTTTTAATTTTAATTAGATCCCATTTGTTTATATTTGCTTTTATTTCCAGTATTCTGGGAGGCGGATCATTGAGGATCCTGCTGTGATTTATGTCGGAGAGTGTTTTGCCTATGTTCTCCTCTAGGAGTTTTATAGTTTCTGGTCTTACATTTAGATCTTTAATCCATTTTGAGTTTATTTTTGTGTGTGGTGTTAGAAAGTGATCTAGTTTCATTCTTTTACAAGTGGTTGACCAGTTTTCCCAGCACCACTTGTTAAAGAGATTGTCTTTACTCCATTGTATATTCTTGCCTCCTTTGTCAAAGATAAGGTGTCCATATGTGTGTGGATTTATCTCTGGGCTTTCTATTTTGTTCCATTGATCTATATTTCTGTCTTTGTGCCAGTACCACACTGTCTTGATGACTGTGGCTTTGTAGTAGAGCCTGAAGTCAGGTAAGTTGATTCCTCCAGTTCCATTCTTCTTTCTCAAAATTGCTTTGGCTATTCGAGGTTTTTTGTATTTCCATACAAATCTTGAAATTATTTGTTCTAGTTCTGTGAAAAATACCGCTGGTAGCTTGATAGGGATTGCATTGAATCTGTAGATTGCTTTGGGTAATATATTCATTTTCACTATATTGATTCTTCCAATCCATGAACATGGTATATTTCTCCATCTATTAGTGTCCTCTTTGATTTCTTTCATCAGTGTTTTATAGTTTTCTATATATAAGTCTTTAGTTTCTTTAGGTAGATATATTCCTAAGTATTTTATTCTTTTCGTTGCAATGGTGAATGGAATTGTTTCCTTAATTTCGTTTTCTACTTTCTCATTATTAGTGTATAGGAATGCAAGGGATTTCTGTGTGTTGATTTTATATCCTGCAACTTTACTATATTCATTGATTAGCTCTAGTAATTTTCTGGTGGAGTCTTTAGGGTTTTCTATGTAGAGGATCATGTCATCTGCAAACAGTGAGAGTTTTACTTCTTCTTTTCCAATTTGGATTCCTTTTATTTCTTTTTCTGCTCTGATTGCTGTGGCCAAAACTTCCAGAACTATGTTGAATAGTAGCGGTGAAAGTGGACATCCTTGTCTTGTTCCTGACTTTAGGGGAAATGCTTTCAATTTTTCACCATTGAGGATAATGTTTGCTGTGGGTTTGTCATATATAGCTTTTATTATGTTGAGGTATGTTCCTTCTATTCCTGCTTTCTGGAGAGTTTTTATCATAAATGGATGTTGAATTTTATCAAAGGCCTTCTCTGCATCTATTGAGATAATCATATGGCATTTATTTTTCAATTTGTTAATGTGGTGAATTACATTGATTGATTTGCGAATATTGAAGAATCCTTGCATTCCTGGGATAAAGCCTACTTGGTCATGGTGTATGATCTTTTTAATGTGTTGTTGGATTCTGATTGCTAGAATTTTGTTGAGGATTTTTGCATCTATGTTCATCAGTGATATTGGCCTGTAGTTTTCTTTTTTTGTGGCATCTTTGTCAGGTTTTGGTATTAGGGTGATGGTGGCCTCATAGAATGAGTTTGGAAGTTTACCTTCCTCTGCAATTTTCTGGAAGAGTTTGAGTAGGATAGGTGTTAGCTCTTCTCGAAATTTTTGGTAGAATTCAGCTGTGAAGCCGTCTGGACCTGGGCTTTTGTTTGCTGGAAGATTTCTGATTACAGTTTCAATTTCCGTGCTTGTGATGGGTCTGTTAAGATTTTCTATTTCTTCCTGGTTCAGTTTTGGAAAGTTGTATTTTTCTAAGAATTTGTCCATTTCTTCCACGTTGTCCAATTTATTGGCATATAATTGCTGATAGTAGTCTCTTATGATTCTTTGTATTTCTGTGTTGTCTGTTGTGATCTCTCCATTTTCATTTCTGATTTTATTGATTTGATTTTTCTCCCTTTGTTTCTTGATGAGTCTGGCTAATGGTTTGTCAATTTTATTTATCTTTTCAAAAAACCAGCTTTTGGCTTTGTTGATTTTTGCTATGGTCTCTTTTGTTTCTTTTGCATTTATTTCTGCCCTAATTTTTAAGATTTCTTTCCTTCTACTAACTCTGGGGTTCTCCATTTCTTCCTTTTCTAGTTGCTTTAGGTGTAGAGTTAGGTTATTTATTTGACTTTTTTCTTGTTTCCTGAGGTATGCCTGTATTGCTATGAACTTTCCTCTTAGCACTGCTTTTATAGTGTCCCACAGGTTTTGGGTTGTTGTGTTTTCATTTTCATTCATTTCTATGCACATTTTGATTTCTTTTTTGATTTCTTCTGTGATTTGTTGGTTATTCAGAAGCGTATTGTTCAGCCTCCAAATGTTGGAATTTTTAATAGTTTTTCTCCTGTAATTGAGATCTAATCTTAATGCATTATGGTCAGAAAAGATGCTTGGAATGATTTCGATTTTTTTGAATTTATCAAGGTTAGATTTATGTCCCAGGATGTGATCTATCCTGGAGAAGGTTCCGTGAGCACTTGAGAAAAAGGTGAAATTCATTGTTTTGGGGTGAAATGTCCTATAGATATCAATTAGGTCTAACTGGTCTATTGTATCATTTAAAGTTTGCGTTTCTTTGTTAATTTTCTGGTTAGTTGATCTGTCCATAGGTGTGAGTGGGGTATTAAAGTCTCCCACTATTATTGTGTTATTGTCAATTTCCCCTTTCATACTTGTTAGCATTTGTCTTACATATTGCGGTGCTCCTATGTTGGGTGCATATATATTTATAATTGTTATATCTTCTTCTTGGATTGATCCTTTGATCATTATGTAGTGGCCTTCTTTGTCTCTTTTCACAGCCTTTGCTTTAAAGTCTATTTTATCAGCTATGAGTATTGCCACTCCTGCTTTCTTTTGGTCTCTATTTGCATGATATATCTTTTTCCAGCCTTTCACTTTCAGTCTGTTTATGTCCCTTGTTTTGAGGTGGGTTTCTTGTAGACAGCATATACAAGGGTCTTGTTTTTGTATCCATTCAGCCAGTCTTTGTCTTTTGGTTGGGGCATTCAACCCATTTACGTTTAAGGTAATTATTGAGAAGTATGATCCCGTTGCCATTTACTTTATTGTTTTGGGTTCGGGTTTATACACCCTTTTTGTTTCCTGTCTAGAGAATATCCTTTAGCATTTGTTGGAGAGCTGGTTTGGTGGTGCTGAATTCTCTCAGCTTTTGCTTGTCTGTAAAGCTTCTGATTTCTCCTTCGTATTTGAAAGAGATCCTTGCTGGGTACAGTAATCTGGGCTGTAGGTTTTTTTCGTTCAACACTTTAAGTATGTCTTGCCATTCCCTCCTGGCCTGAAGAGTTTCTATTGAAAGATCAGCTGTTATCCTTATGGGAATCCCCTTGTGTGTTATTTGTTGTTTTCCCCTTGCTGCTTTTAATAGTTGTTCTTTGTGTTTGATCTTTGTTAATTTGATTAATATGTGTCTTGGCGTGTTTCGCCTTGGGTTTATCCTATTTGGAACTCTCTGGGTTTCTTGGACTTGGTTGGCTATTTCCTTCCCCATTTTAGGGAAGTTTTCAACTATTATCTCCTCAAGGATTTTCTCATGGTCTTTCTTTTTGTCTTCTTCTTCTGGGACTCCTATAATTCGAATGTTGGAGCGTTTCATATTGTCCTGGAGGTCTCTGAGATTGTCCTCATTTCTTTTAATTCGTTTTTCTCTATTCCTCTCTGATTCATTTATTTCTACCATTCTATCTTCTATTTCACTAATCCTATCTTCTGCCTCCGTTATTCTACTATTTGTTGCCTCCAGAGTGTTCCTGATCTCATTTATTGCATTATTTATTGTACAATGACTCTTTTTTATTTCTTCTAAGTCCTTGTTAAACCTTTCTTGCATCTTCTCAATCCTTGTCTCCAGGCTATTTATCTGTGATTCCATTTTTATTTCAAGATTTTGGATCATTTTCACTATCAATATTCGGAATTCTTTCTCAGGTAGATTCCCTATCTCTTCCTCTTTTGTTTGGTTTGGTGGACATTTCTCCTGTTCCTTTACCTGCTGAGTATTCCTCTGTCTCTTCATCTTGGTTATATAGCTGCGTTTGGGGTGGCCTTTCTATATTCTGGGAATTTGTGGAGTTCTCTTTATTATGGAGTTTCCTCACTGTGGGTGGGGTTGTATCTGTGGCTTGTCAAGGTTTCTTGGTGAGGGAGGCTTGTGCTGGAGTTCTGGTGGGTGGAGCTGGATTTCTTCTCTCTGGAGTGCAACGGAGTGACCAGTAATAGGTTATGAGACGTCAGTGGTTTTGGAGTAACTTTGAGCTGCCTGTATATTGAAGCTCAGGAATGTGTTCTTATGTTGCTGGAGAATTTGTGTGGTATGTCTTCCTCTGGAACTTGTTGGTCCTTGGGTGGTGCTTGGTTTCAGTGTATGTATGGAGGCGTTTGATTAACTCCTATTTATTAATGTTCCCTGGATTCAGGAGTTTTCTGATATTCTCAGGGTTTGGACTTAAGCCTCCTATTTCTGGTTTTCAGTTTTATTTTTACAGTAGCCTCAAGTCTTCTCCATCTATACAGCACCAATGATAAAACATCTAGGTTAAAGATGAAAAGTTTCTCCACATTGAGGGACACCCAGAGAGGTTCTCTGTTTTTGAAGTCAATGCTCTGTTTTTCTGGGTGCCTGATGTCCTCTGCCAGCATTCAGAAGTTGTTTTGTGGAGTTTGCTCAGCGTTGAGATGTTCTTTTGATGAATTTGTGAGGGAGAAAGTCGTCCTATTCTTCCGCCATCTTAGGACCGCCTCGATATTATACTTTCAGAGCAGAAAGTCACAAGCTGAAACTCCCCCAGAATTCGACCCAGAGTGAAAAAGCCTGTAAGTAACTCAATGATGGGGGTTCAGAGTGGACAGGTCCAAGAGTTAAAAAACTCCAAGGGTCCCTTCACGCAGTTGAGTTTCACTTCAGAAACTTGACGAAGTCTTCACAGTAAATACTGGAGAAAAAGATTCCAGAGCTTCAGGCAAGGAAAGAGGAAAAGGCACTATTATGAAAAACACCTGAACTTACTGTTCTTAAATATGGCTGCCAGCAGGTGAAAACTATTCCTGCTGAGATTTTTTATGAGTGTTTTTTCACTGTTGGGTCTTAGCTGCTGTGCATGGGCTTTCTCTAACTGCGGAGAGCGGGGTCCACTCTGGTTGTGGTGCGTGGGCTTCTCCTTGTGCGGGCTTCTCCTTGTGCGGGCTTCTCATTGTGGAGCCCAGGCTCTAGGCACATGGGCGTCAGTAGTTGCAGCAGGCAGGCTCAGTATTTGTGGCTTGCTGTCTCTAGGGCATGTGGGCTTCAGTAGTTGTGGCACACTGGCTTGGTTCCTCTGCAGCATGTAGGGTCATCCCGTACCAGGGATGAAACGCCTGTCCCCTGCATTAGCAGGTGGCTTCTTATCCATTGCACCGCCAAGGAAGTTCCCTGCTGAGATATGATGCCTTGAATCTATAAAGTCTGCGAGGGTCCCCTCATCCAACATCATTTAGTGACAGGGGAGCAGAAACAGAAATGGGATGTCTGAGTTTTGCTGAGGTGGAGGATTGGTGAAGTCAAGTGGCCAAGGACTTCAAGGCCCGCACAGGCTGGGAGATGTGAGGCACATTGGGGTGGAAGCTCAGTGACCACCTTATGGGAATGAGAGTGGGGGCCTGACCTGCTAACCTGAGTCAACTCAGAACCCTAAGGAGGCTGGTCAACAGTGAGGTTGTCAGCTGCTTGTCGCAGGGTAGATGCTCTGGCTTCTATTCTTTTTTTTTTTTTTGGCTTCTATTCTTTATGTCCTCTTCCCCCCACCACCAAATGACACTGTGCTTTGCTTTTAGAAATCTTAGATCTGGTTTTGACTATTGAGGTTTGTTTCACTTGTTAAACATGCAGTATTTTAATAAAAATGCAAACTGGGGATTTACTTTGTAAGGATTCTCAATGTCTATATCATCAATATACTAACTGATTAAACAATAAGGAAAGAAGATTTTGGAAAATATGAAATTATTGCAGTCACTGAACTTATTTCAGAGAACTTGCTTCATAGCTACAAGTTTCTATTTAGAAATGTTTTTCTGAAGCTTATGACTTTAGGGATGTGAGAAAATTTGCACATTGATTTGTCTTCGTGGATTCTGTAATGCATGATTTATTGTGAATATTGAATGAATTATGTGTGGAGGTTTAGGTGAATTTTCATTCACTTGCATTTTCTGAGCACCTATTATATGCCTAGCAAACCATTATGCCCCTGCCCACAAAGAGGTTATAATTTAGTTGGTGAGATTCTGGGGTGGATTACAAATTTCTCCATATACCTGTACTCTTTGTGTATCTCCTGGGTGAGAAGGTAGAACTGTAGGGACAGAGAGCCATCAGAAACGCGGATTGGACATTCCTTGGCTCCTCTAAGCTGGAACTACCTGACAGAGGGTTCTAATTCCTGAGGGTCATGAGGGGCTAGGTGAGGCTGGGTGTTAATTGGCTGAGCAAGAAGATGGGAAAGAGCCTGGCAGGATTGTGGATGGGGCATCAGGCCTGTGTGGTGCTGCCCAGACCATGTCCTGATACGTGGGATGGGCTCCCCTCTGCCAGTCTTGCAGAGTTTTCAGTTTAAAGAGTTTCCATGTCCTTCTGCAGCCCACTCCAGTATTCTTGCCTGGGAAATCCCACTGACAGAGGAGCCTGGCAGGCTACAGTCCATAGAATTGCAAGAGTTGGACACAACTTAGCGACTGAACAACAGCAAAATTCTGCATTATGCAGAGCTTATGGGTTGGTTTACCTTCCTGGGCTGAACAGAGTCTATGATTCAACAGACTGTGGTTGGGCAATTTCTTCGCCAGGGAAAGAAACTTGACAGATAAGAGGGAGTAGAGTTTATGGGCTGAGTAAGTGGGGTTAAGCCTGGCTTAACCCCACTTATTTATGGAGGAGGGAGAAAGGTGACGTTAGAGAAAGGCTGCACATGGGGACGGAGTTAGAGGGCAAATTCTGGCTTTCACTCAGGAAATCAGAAAATCCTGATATATGCTATCATCCGTGGTTTGTTTATGTTGAATTGAGAGCCTCTGACCCCACCCCATGGTTCCTGAGCAGCTTTGAATCCAGGGATCTACAAGTTGGCAAGAAAAATGCTAAGTCAGTCTCTGTCCTCACATTCTAGCCCCAGCTTTTCCCTCTAGCCTCTGGCAGAAAAAGGCCTTTCTGGGCAAATTCAAATATGAGTTTGTTGGTTTTCAATCCTGCTGATTCCCTTGGAGTCCTTTTTTGAGCATCTTGCCAAGCACATGAAGGGCAGGGCGTGGGAGGATGGCTCTTGCTGGTTGAGTGGCTGCTCCACTCTGGGTGCTGCTGGGCTGCATGGAAAATGCTCTGAGGACAGCCAGCCACTGCGGGGACTGTAGGTATCTTCATCAGTGTATTTCACAAAGAGGATTTTGTTCTGTGCATAACATTTTAATTTAAAAATTTTGAATAATAACAGGCATATTGTCTTGAACTCAAAAGCATGAAAAGATGCACAGGAAAAAGCAAGAAGCCTTCTCATTTATCAGTTTCTTAAGAATCATCCCAGAGCTATTCTGTTAACATATAATATGCATATACATTAATTTTTTAATATAAATGGTAGAATTATATATACTCTGTAATAACTTAGGCATATTATTTTTAGATTGTCTAAAAAGCAAAAGAAAGCATTTTCCCATATGATTGTGGCAAAAACAATCATCATATTGAGTGTTTGGGGAATGGGTTAAGAATGGGGAATAATGTGTATGTATTTGCATTTGTGTGTGTGTGTGTGTGTGTTGGAGTGTAACAGGTATCTTGACCCATATAGCCTACGTGCTCAACATTTTCCCAGTTTTTGTCAAAATTCACATATGTGGGAAATTAAAACAGACCTAGCAATTTAACAGCTAAATCAGCTTATTTTCTATCAGAAAGTATATTTGGAGTAGTGGTTGGTACAGAGTTCTCCTTGATATTTTAGGTGAAAGTGACAAAGGAAAGGCTCTTTTGTGGCATTATGGAAGGAGGAAGCTTTCATTCTGAATCCTAAGAAGCAGGAACAGTGAGAGACCTACCTGCAGATTCTTGGGGAGTAGTACCCAGGTCACTGAACTCTGTTCCTGGTACAGTAGGACCGGGGCATTATGCAATGTGCTGAGGTGGAGGAGTAAACAAGGTCAGAAGCAGGCATTTATTCCGCAAGAAAAGAACTTACTGTTCAGATTGCTGAAGGATTGAGGACTTTCATGGCTGGGAAGGCACAGGACTGGCTGCTCTATGAGGCCCTAGGCAGGCAATACGTGGTTTTGTATTTTTTTATTGGAGTATAGTTGTCTTACAAAGTTGTGTTAGTTTCTGGTGTACAGCAATGTAATTCAGATATATTTATGTGTGTATATGAATTATGTTGTTTTTCGTATTCTTTTCCATTATGGTTTATTATAGGCTATTGAATATAGTTCCCTATGTTAAACAATAGGACCTTGTTTATCCACTGAAGTGTTTTTTAATGGACATTCCCTTTCTCATTCTGTCTCATTTCCTCCCTGGTTTGTTTCATTGTCCTTCACATTCAGTAATATGGTTACTGGAATTGGGCCTGTTTACAGGAGGAAGCCGTTTCTGTCAAGCTGGAAGGACAAGAGTAAGGAATGTGTGCTGTTGTGGGGTTCACTCTGGGGGCAAGTTGATCTTGCTTCCTCTCCTCTTTGTCTACACAGCTTTCCTTGGGCCGTGCTGTCCAGCATTCATATGACACAACTGCCTTTTAAAAATGCTTGTCTTATTATATGGGGGGAGAAAGCTGCCACTTTGGAATGAAGCATCCCACGCTATTTTCTCTAGAAAGGAGTTCATTTCCAAGGACGAAAGGAATGTAATCTGTTGTGAAGTACAATGGGGTATGTTGCATGGTTAGGATTGGGGCTTTTATTTAGACCAGTCATGACCCCAAACTTGCTCTTAGAGGCTGTTTCTAATGTGTTCCATTTCAGACAGGTTCAGCAGTAGACCTCTGATAGTGGACTTTCCCTTTTTTTCCCCTTTTCTCCATGCCTGTTGAATCTTGGCATCACTTAACATATTAACTCAAACTCTGGGATCCTAAATGCACTCACTGAGTTGGCTCTTGTGCTGACTGGACCAAAGTAAGATTTCATTAGTAGATATGAGAAATGGTGACCAGCTAACAAACATTAGAAATAATTCAGACACTCACTAAGTTGTGTGTTTGGGAAGTGTTTTTTATTAAATGTGAATGGTAAAGTCTGAAGTCGAGATTTTTTAGATAAAAGTGATTTTTATTGAAATACAATTGATTTACAATGTATACAGTAAAGTGATTCAGTTATATATCAATATATTACTGAATTCTTTTCCATTATAGATTATTAGAAGACACTGAATATAGTTCCCTGTGCTATACAGTAGGTCCCTGTTGTTCATCTATTTTATATATAGGAGTGTATATCATAATCCCCAATTCCCAATTTATCCTCCTTCCCCTTTTCCTTTTGGTAACTGAAAGTTTGTTTTCTGTGTCTATGAGTCTATTTCTCTTCTATAAATAAGTTCATTTGTATCATTTTTTAAACCACACATATAAGTGATACCGTATAGTATTTCTTTCTCTTTCTGATTTCGTATGTTAATCTCTAGGTGAGTTCTTGATTTTATCACAGTAAGAAGCAGCTTAACTCTGTTCTTCTAGTCACAGACTGTCTTGGCTTCTATCTGGTCATGATGAGCAATGGATGAGTGAATGGTAAAGTTTTCTCAGACCATATAACTTTCAGAAGCATGACCAAGTACTTGCCCTACTCTTGGTGGTTCACCAGTGTCCATTAGCTCGATGTACAAAGACTACTCATTCTATCAACTCACTGTGTCCCCAGTAGAATGTAAATTGATCATCAAGACCAGGCTATGATGAGGACCAGTCAAGGAATACAGTTGTCCCTCAGTACCCAGGAGCGATTGGTTTCTGCCCCCTCCCCAACCCTACCCCCACACCTCCAGATGTGTATAAGAGACAGGGTTAGAGGTGAAATTTTAAATGTGTGTTAGTTCAGGTCTACCAGGAAGCAGTCGCTACAAGGATATTAGATATGGAAAAGTGGGAGCAAGGGAAGACTGGGGAGCTTTTAGATTGTGATGCAGGTCTGACTCTGGTGGAGAAGAGGGATGAAAGGAGAATTGGGTAAGTAGAATCAGAGACTGCAACACAGATCTAAAAAATTTTGGTCAGTCTGCATGGAGTCTTTGAGCGAAAGTCATCCTCCTGAGGAGTCCCACGTCTTTACAGAAGTGGGCCTGCATTTGTTCTACTGGGCTTAGTAATTGGCTGGGAGTAGCCTGGGAAGTATGCTTCGGTCCAAACATGGTGGTTGGCCCAGAGGTGCATCAGGTTGGACTGTAGGTCAGTTTCTAGGCTGAGTGTCTTGGGGTGATGGTGATATTAACAGCATGAACAGGGAGAAGAGGAGGGTCCTGGAGGAAGATGAGACTGTGAGTCTTGTTTGAGAAAAATTGAATTTGAGGTGTTGGTGGAATATGCATTTGAAGAAGCTGAAGCAGTAGTTGAAAATACAAGTCTAGAGCTCAAGAGAGAGACTAGAAATGGAGTTACAGATTTAGTGACTCTTCTGAATGAATTAATGAGAGTGAGCAAGATTTCCTAGTGATGGAGTATTGGGAAGAAAGTAGAAGCCAGGACATGGGGAAATAGAGCATGGAAAAGGATGGATTGCAGAGTAGCCTGAGATGAAGTAATCCAAGAGGCCAAAGGATAAATCTTAAGTCAGGGCTTGTGGACTTAGTGTCAAATTCTGAACTTTTTTAGGGATCAAAGAGAAGAAAGTCTACCTGATGATGTTAGGAAACTCTGCGGTGGGAGGAGTTTAGGGGCTGCCTGTCTAATGATCTGAGTGAGAGACAGAAAGGGTGAGACTGAGTATTAGAAAAGTGAGAAAGTGACTATCTGGGTAGTGAGGAACCTAAATCACCTTGCATGGAAGACCTGCTGAGATTTTTTTTTTTATATACTTTTTTTTTTTTTTTTAATTTTACTTTACAGTACTCTATTGGTTTTGGCATACATTGACATGAATCTGCCACGGGTATACACGAACTCCCAAACATGAACCCCCCTCCCACCTCCCACCCCCCATCATCCCTCCGTATCATCCCCATACACCAGCCCCAAGCATCCTAGAAGACTCTTGAGAGTCCCTTGGACTGCAAGGAGATCCAACCAGTCAATCCTGAAGGAAATCAGTCCTGGATATTCTTTGGGAGGACTGATGCTGAAGCTGAAGCTCCAATATTTGGGCCACCTGATGCAAAGAACTGATTCACCGGAAAAGCCCCTGATGCTGGAATAGATTGAAGGCAGAAGGAGAAGGGGATGACAGAGGATGAAATGGTTGGATGGCATCACCGACTCGATGGTCATGAGTTTGAGCAAGCTCTGGGTGTTGGTTTTGGACAGGAAAGCCTGGTGTGCTGCGGTCCATGCAGTCACAGAGTTGGATGCGACTGAGAGACTGAACTGAACTGAACTACATACAACCGCCCCATATACTTTAAATCATCCCTAGATTACTTATAATACCTAATACAATGTAAATGGTATATAAATAGCTTTAATTACAATGTGAATGCTATCTAAATAGCTGTAAATATGATGTAAATATATGTAAATAGCTGCCAACACATGACAAAATCAAATTTCGCTTTTTGGAACTTTCTGAAAAGTCTTTTATCTGGGATGTTTTTGATTCTTGGTTGAACTCCACAAATTTGGAAGCTGTGGATCCTGGAGGGCCTGCTATGTTCACATTGGCCCCAAGCTTGGAGGATCTCAGGGACCGGGGAGCCTGCTGGGCTGCCATCTATTGGGTAGCACAGAGTCAGACACGACTGAAGCGACTCAGCAGCAGCAGCAGCAGGTGGGGGCAGAGCCCATAGGAGCTCGGAAAGTTTGATCCTGTAGCGATTAGAATATGTCTGTTACAGAATTTAAAACTTGTATGTCTCAATTTTGAACATATTTATGCTTCTAACTCTTATCTATAATTAATTATTTTGCTGTTCGTTTATGGTAATTGGCCTCTAAATTTTTTCAAGTGTTTTATCCAGGTGTGTAAGATGTTGGCAATTGTGAGTCGTGCTGCTATGTATTTGGAGGCCCTGAACTGATGTAGGATGTGGCAGTGGGTTCCTGGCTAGTATAGGGGGTGGTGAAGGCATACGTGCAGGACAGGACCAGGGATAGGAGGCTGTAAGAGGCAGGAGGCTGCAGAACCAATGGACAAGAAAGGCACTGTGCTGACACTGAGGTTCTTTCACTGGACACATGAGCTTGCACTAACATCTTCAGCCCTGCTGGGAGGTAAGAGAATATGTTTTTTTGCACAAGAAAAAGTCAGATTCCTCCACCATTCTAGTTGAGAGTTTAGAGTCTCCAGATAAACATCAGCATCTCTCATAGCAGCTCCTGATGTTTTATGTACTTATCTAGGTTCTAGGCAGAGGATACAGTTTAACTCACAACACTCCCTGGCCCATCTCCCTCCTGGACTATTGTGTTGGCCTCTTATTATCTCTCCCTATTTTCAGAGTCTCCCCTCTGATCCATCCACACTACCAGTAGAATCATCTTCTATTCTGTGGGGAAAAATTATATTATTCAATACTCTTTGTTGCTCAAAGGTTAAACTCTTGATTTGACAAAGTCCTTCAAAGACTGTTCTCATTTGAGAGCTGGACCTTTTTTCCTCCTAGCATAATATGGAACAGGGACCTGTCCTCCTTGCACAGGATCTTAATTGAAGCTGGCCTTGCTGAGTTGGGTGTCTGCCAGGCACTGCTAATTAATCTCCCTTCCTACTGGCCTTCTCAATCACCATACCCTAAGAAGACTTTGGAAAGTGACTGTATTTCTTGCATGATTATTCCTAAGGATACTGTACTTGGGTATCTCTTCAGATACTGTTTTATTGTACATTCACTTTTATGTCATAAACTTTCAGTGGAAGAAGGCAAGATTGTCTGTTATAAGGCAGTTGGGTTATATTTACTCATGAAATTGATACTTACAAACTGATACTTCTCTCTTTTGTTAGCCTAGTCTGACAAACTGACACATCTCTCTTGAATTTATTTACTGTGAAAACAAATGGGATGGGAGGGCATGGCCAAGGGTGAAAATGTTTTCACTGAGGATAAAGGAGGATTAATGAGAATAATAGTCACTTAGAGTTCAGTAGAATGAAAACACTGGGAAGCATTTTCCTAGCCAGTTTGCTATCTTGGATGGCTGTGCCTAGATTTGTAACAATAAAATCAATAAATTCCAAGATTCGGTGACTGAGTCCCTAAGATCTTAAAGCTGGTAGACATTTGCCTAAGTAGCTAAATCTCACTTAAACTTTAGTAGCTATATGCGTATCATCTAACTATATGCAGAGGGGCGGAGAAAGAAGCATGTAGGTCATCTGTATCTAGAAAGTAGCTTTCAATATAAGTGCTATAAGTAGGGGAGATCTCAGTCTGGCCCACTGGGGAAAGTATTGAAGTTGGAGTTCAACTCGGTAGTTAATTTAAAGCTGCGTAGCCTTAGGTGAGTGATCCTCTTCAAGCCTCAGTTTCCAGAGCTACGTGGAAGACATTTGGTACAATTCCTGGCTAAGAGTAAGTGCTTAAAATGTTAGATGCCAATTATTATTTTGTTATTATATGAATGACCCCAAATAGGGTCTTGCTTGTATCTGAGAACTTTTATAATTACTCCTTAATTACCTTAGTGCCTTAATGAAAATGCTGGTTAAAACTGGATGTGGTTCTTTGATTATAATTGATATTTTCTTGGTTGAGTGAAGGGTCTTTTATAAGTTATAGCTATAAGTGATCAGCTACTTAAAAAAGATCCTTCATATGTGTTATTTAAGACCTACCAACTATTGGCATAAGGCAACTTAAAAGGGTAAATACTATTTACTAAGAGCAGAAATTTTATTTAGTGTAAATAAAACATGTGAAAGGAGCAGAAAAAACTTGGAATGAGGCAAGTGTTAAAAATTTAGAAATTCTGTCAACCAACACCAAAAAAAAGAAGAGCCACAAAAAACTGTGAAGAGTAACTGAGGGCTGTATGGCAATTTTTTTTTCAGGTTTCTGCATCTAGTTCTTAGTGTTACTAAGAGGATGATTATTATATTTTCCATATAGCTGTTCTCCTCATGTCAATATTGAAAAAAATTAGAGCTTTAAACTATACCTAGAGGTCTCTTTGAGATATTTTCTCTCTGTAACATTTCTTTCTTTCCCACAATCAGGTGAAAATGAAATCCTTGCAACTCTGCATGCCATTTCCAGCAAGAATCAGATCTGGAGATCATATATTGGCATGGGCTATTATAACTGCTCAGTGCCACAGACAATTCTGCGGAACTTACTGGAGAACTCAGGATGGTAATGTATTTCTTGACGAGAAACATGAGTGCTGTGATTTGATTTGCATGACTCTTCTGTGCCCCAACTTCCTCCCACTCCCCGTCTCAGAACTTGCCACTGTGTGTTGCTCAGGGCACAGGCTAGACTGGGTGGGAAGCACAGTATCTTTCTGTCTTTTGTCTGCTTTTGCATAAGCACACAGGTAGTGCTAGTTGGTGAGGACATTTGTCCTAGATACAGTGAATCACGTCCCATCATCAGAGGAGCCAGATCTGGCCTAATCACTCCTGTAGTGTTGTTAGTTTCAGTATGGTTCATTTCTTTATTAATAGGAGAACAGGAATAAACTGTCAAAGAACTAGTGTTCTTGCTAAGTGTGTGTGCACATGTGTGTGTATATATGTGTGTGTGTGTGTATGCGCGCTCTTGTGCATGCACATGCGAAAGTATTTGTGTTTCTGAGGGCTTCGTTTCCACTGGGGTATTGGTAAAAGTTTGGATGGTAAGTTTGATTTCAAAAGCAAATGGCCTGTCTCCTCCTCCTTACAAAACAAGCCTCAAGAGTACATGAATGGACTGCACTTTCCAGCCGTCTGAATACTGGCCAGCAGTCTCAGCTCTTGGTGGCCGACCAGAACATTGACCATATTGCTTCCTGGCTGTGAGAGGATGTGTTCATTTACTTTAGAGCCACCAGAGTTTTGAGAGGTGGACAGGGCTGTTTGCTTTTCAGTCCTGGTTTTGGGGTAATTTTAAGTATTGGTCCTTTGTATTCTCCAAAAGCTGATCTGAACCAGAGGGTGATACCGGCCCTCGCCAGCCAGGCCAGGGCGGGCTGTGCACATGAGGGTGGGTAGACTGCACATTATCACCCTTCTGAATGGTTGTCATAGAGATGGAACCAACAAATTCCGCTGACGTGAGGTGAAAATAAATGAGTAACATAGCCTCCAGAGAATACAAACATTTGGGTTCTTACAAGAACATTTACATTAGGCCTAGGTTATACTTCATGGGATCTACTTTTGAAATTTTCAATTGCTGATAATATCAGTTAACTAACATCAAAACATTTACATTTTCTTTGTGACTGTTTCTGTTTTGTATAATGTTGGCACTACAGTTGAATGAAAGAACCTCATGAATGTTTGTCCTACTGCAATCCACTCCCCCACCTCCATTTTTATTTTTGGTCACAATCACAAATAATACTGATTATTTTGGAATAAATGTTAATACCATGTTGAATGTATCAAGCATCGTTTTTAAACAGGACAGAATGCCTTCTTGGATATGCAGATACTTTTTAGTTTTTAATATTCAGATACATCTAGGAATAGAAACCAATTGAGTTAAAATCAGTTGCAACATAGAAATTGTAGATCACAGACATTTTCTTGATCACTGGTTGCCTGAGGCAACTGAACCCTTTTATGTAGGATGGCAGGCCCTGTGCTAGCATTTTTCTCCTGAAATGAAGGTTTATTTAGTGTTTCCAGGCTTGAGACTCACCCATCTAAGTTCATGAATAAATGATTTTTAAGACTATTTATGCCTGTTTAGTAGTGTTAAAAAAAAAAAGTGCGGACAATAAAAGAAGTTTACAAGTAAAAGTAGTAGCATCATATAATTATCATCTTTGTAAGAAAATAATTTTAAAGCTTTCAGCTTTTAGCAGTGCTAATTAGCATCAGCCTAAGCTTAGATTTAGAGCAAGTAGAAAAAGGCTGAGCAAGGGAAGGGAAACATTACATCCCAAAGTCTGTTAGCCAAGGGATAGCACTGTCTTAGGTATGAAGGACTGTGTTTGGGAGGTTTGGGACTTTTTCCCACAGGTAATTGGGAACCCATCCCCATTCAGGCAGGAAAGTTAAACACATATTTGCATCAGAAATATTTGATAATTTCCTGTTTTAAACACTGTGCTAGGCTAGTAAGACAACAAAGAAATGGGTGGATATATAGGATGACACAAAGAGCATGTGTAACATAATCATCAAAAAAAAAGATTGTGAACATGTTCCTGACACACAGAAGATAGTTAATAAATAGTAACCAATAGCTTTAATATTTAGAACATAACAAATAAAAAGAAAGTAAAGATTACACCAATCTTTCCACCCAGAGAAAACTACTGTTTACATTTTGGTTCATACATTTTTATAAATTTACAAAACAAGGATTGTGGTATTTTATATTTTACTTTTTAAATTAATGTATCATGAGCATCTTCTATGTCAGGAAATCTTTTATATGTCATTTTCACAACCCATAGTATTATATGCATGTTCTCTAATTTAATCATTCTTTTAGTAGACAGTTTGTTGCTCATATTTCAATATTATATTCAGTGCTGTGATGACTTCTTTGGATGGGCTGGCTGATACATGTATATGCTTGGTTTTGTGTGTATGTGTGTGTCTAATTCTGTGTCCGTCTACAGGTCAAATAATGATAGTGAGTAAAATGAAAATTTCATGTTAGCAGGCAATTTTAGCATATGTCTTTCTATTGCAGACACATGTATGAAAATCTATATATGAAGATCTTATCTGATCTGAGATCACAATTGCCCCTTGTTGATGCCTTTTGCGTGACCCCATTTCTGCTCAGATTCCCTTTCTACTTTGTCTACGTCACGTATTGTGTGCCTCATTTATTCCAGTTCACCAGCCACTTAGAATCTGGCAAACTGATTTACAGTTGCTGAGCTAGGCTGTTCAAGGAATTAATTGAAGCAAAAATGTACTCTGCTGTACAAACATGTGTACAGCACACACACACACTACTATACCAATGAACATTTCAGGGAAATTATTTCCACATTTTAATGTTGTACTGCTTGGTAAGGTAAGCTCCCCCACTCTCTCCTCCCTCAGATGTCAGAAGACATTGATTTCAAAGCCTTACCAAAAAAAAAAAAAAAAAAAGATGGGAATACACTGACTGTGATTACCATCAGGAAAGAAAGGAAGACACTCTTCAGACTTGGAGGAATGAAAACAAAAGAGATAGGAAACAATGCTAATCACAGGTGGGAGCATGGACTCCAGTCTGGCACACTTTGGTAGTACAGTGAATGGATTCTTGATGAAAAGATCCCTCTGTCCCAGGTCTTCAGCCATCCTCTCATCTCTCATTTTATTTGAAATGTTTATCAGTCTAAAGTGATTTCATGTATTTTGTCTCTCCCCACTGTAATATTTTCCTTGAGATCAGAGACTGTTACCCATCTTACTTTTGATGTGTCACCTGAACTTTTCATAGTTTTTGGCCCTTAGTGGGCATGTAGCAAATATTTGTGGGATGAGTAAATAAACGAAGGAATGATAAAAAGGGATGAAGGCACTCAGTGGGTTAACTCACGTACCTGAAGACATATTTTTGGCTAATAGCTGGAGGATTAGTTCAGTTCAGTTCAGTCGCTCAGTCGTGTCCGACTCTTTGCGACCCCATGAATTGCAGCGTGCCAGGCCTCCCTGTCCATCACCATCTCCCAGAGTTCACTCAGACTCACGTCCTTCGAGTCCGTGATGCTATCCAGCCATCTCATCCTCGGTCGTCCCCTTCTCCTCCTGCCCCCTATCCCTCCCAGCATCAGAGTCTTTTCCAATGAGTCAACTCTTCTCATGAGGTGGCCAAAGTACTGGAGTTTCAGCTATAGCATCATTCCTTCCAAAGAAATCCCAGGGCTGATCTCCTTCAGAATGGAATGGTTGGATCTCCTTGCAGTCCAAGGGACTCTCAAGAGTCTTCTCCAACACCACAGTTCAAAAATTCATGTCTATACAGCCTTCTAACTATTTGCATTCTTGAATTTTGATAGCTATGGAGTTAACTCCCATAGACTTCTAATAACTGGAGAGTGACAATTCTTAAATTGACCTCTATTAATTTTTTAGGTGCACATAGGACTTCTGGTTAGTATGAACAAAACTGCTCTCCCCCAAAGCCAAAAGTCTTGAATATTAGCTATTAGATTCTTGAACTATGATTGAGGTGAGCTTTTTTCTAAAATTCTGTTTCTAATACCATAGATAGGCTCAAGTGGATTTTAAGAGCCAGTTTCTTCCCTGGTGGTTCAGAGGCTAAAGTGTCTGCCTGGAATGCAGGAGACCCGGGTTCAATCCCTGGATTGGGAAGATCCCCTGGAGAAGGAAATGGCAACCCACTCCAGTACCCTTGCCTGGAGAATCCCATGGAGGGAGGAGCCTGGTAGGCTAGAGTCCATGGGGTCACAAAGAGTCGAACACGACTGAGCTACTTCCCTTTACAATAAAACACATACTTATGATAAGATCCTTGAAATGTAAATGTAAGATGATGCNCCACTCCAGTACCCTTGCCTGGAGAATCCCATGGAGGGAGGAGCCTGGTAGGCTAGAGTCCATGGGGTCACAAAGAGTCGAACACGACTGAGCTACTTCCCTTTACAATAAAACACATACTTATGATAAGATCCTTGAAATGTAAATGTAAGATGATGCAACTTAGAGGGATAGAAAAGTATGTACTGATTATCCCTAACCAAAGGATAAGTATTATCACCATGATTTAATTCCAAGCTTCCTTAGAGAAGACAAGTAAGCTTATCTATGTATTATATCATTCTCAAGAGGGGAAAACTTAGTTTTCAGATACCTAATTCTAAAATGAATGCATTTTGTGAACTTTTTCTGAATAGTGGATTCACAGTTTGGACATAGCCTTTTGTGTCCCTTACAGGATCACCCAGTATACTCCGTACCAGCCAGAGGTGTCTCAGGGGAGACTGGAGAGTTTACTCAACTACCAGACCATGGTGTGTGACATCACAGGCTTGGACATGGCTAATGCGTCCCTGCTGGATGAGGCCACCGCGGCTGCAGAGGCAATGCAGCTCTGCCACAGGTGAGAGGCCCGGAGCAAGGGACGTGGGCCAGTCTCACCACCGCTGTGTGGGTGGGGCTTCCCCTGCCCCTGTCTCTCTCTCTCACACACATGTGTGTGAGATATATTACATCAATAGCACCTTTAAAAAGCCACTGCTGTTCATTGTTTAACATTATGTTCTTAAGAAAGACCTTTTGCTCATCACATACATAGTGTTGTTCAGGGATGCTACAGCAGCTCTGAGGTAGCATCACAGGCTGATACCCGCCTCTCTCTGCCTCATCTTCAGTGTGAGGCTCTCATCCTGTAGATGGAAGAAAAGGATACAACCTGAAAGTTGCAAGTTAAGTTTTATCCAGGGGTCTTACCAAGGACAATAGTCCTAGAGACAGTCTTTCATACAGCTCTGAGGAACTGCTGCCAAGAGGTCAGGGAGGAGCCAGAATATGTAGGAACTTTTTGCTGGGGGGAAGAAAATCCCATGTAGTTGAACATCAAAAGATTACTGCAAATCACAAAGAACAGACATCTCAGGTTAACGATGTTAATGCTTTTCAGTGTATGGGAAGATGCAAGAATCTGGGCTCATTAAAATAATTCCTTAGAAGTGCTTCTTAACTATCTTAGGTGTCTCCAAAGCTATAATACTCCCTGTTTTTCTCCGTCCTGAACTATCAGGGTGCACCATCAGTGGGCAGCTACAGTGCCGAGTGGCTTTATCCTCGCAGAACTGGAATGGCAGGCGACATTCTTTGTTTACTGCAATGGTAGGCAATGGCCCCTGTCTACAGTCCTCCTGATCACAAGATGACTTGCTGGAGCTCTAGCCATCATGTCTGCATTTAGGAAGAAGGAAAGGGCACTTCTAGTGAAATAAGCCAGTAGTATTTTGGAAGCCTCTGCTTCGCAACTTACTTATGTTTCATTGACCACCCCTACCTAAAGTCACCTAGGGAAATGCAGTTTTTTCAGATGGGCACATTGTTGCCCTCTCCATACTGTGTTTCTGTTGTCATGGTTAACAGGGAGAATGCCTAGCAATCTGTAATGTAACATGTAAATAAGTATCACTCTCTTTTATGAAGAATTTTCTTCTCGGGTTGTATTTAATGTTTTATAGCTTGTTTTCTTTTTCTACTTCACAATATTTGGGGGAACATTTCCCATTTCTTTCGTGAGTTTTCTAAACTATGGCTTTTATTGTGGGAGTTTTATGTAACCTCACCTCTATTGTTACACACTGTTTGTTCCCATTTTTTACTGTTATTAGATTATTTTTATGCATCTTTAGGATAAATCTTTGTCAAAAATTCTGATTATTTTCTGAGGACACATTTTCAGAAGTACAGTTGCTGGGTCATGGTTAACTGTGGTGAACACTTAGTTAACAGCTATTCTCCAGCTCCTCATCTTCCATTGTTTGTCTTGTGAATACATTTGAGTTTAACTTCCTTCTGGGTAGATTCTCATGTGGATTGTCATCTAGTAGGGAAATGTGCCCACATTGATGGTGTGTCTGTCTGAGGTTTTGGGGTGCTGGCCCTAGTCCACTGAGTGACTGATAGCTTGATCCTAGTAGAACTGGGGGGCAACATTCTTTGTTTACACTCTGAATGCCCATGTAAGTTTCCTTCTTGGCTTCCAGAGGATTGAGGAGTGGTTAAATTGGTTCTGGTACCAACCCCAGGGAGGGGGTTTCTTCTCACACCAGCAAATACCCACTGGTGTCTGAGAATTCAATTCTCATACCACCTACCTGGAGATAGCATCAGATTCCACAGGTTCATCGATCAGATTTATAAGACTGCACCCCACCCCTCTGCCCCTGCCCAAATTCAGATGGAAGTCACAAGCCAGGGTTGTTCTTTGTGCTCTGACCAGCTGGCTATAGATGAAGGTTCCAGCAGCCCCTTCTGACTCAGGATGCCAATCTCAAGTCCAGGTTGTATTCAACCCATGGAGTTTTCATGATCCCCTCCTAAGTTTCCATTAAATTTACTAGAGTGGCTCACTGAACTCAGAGAAACATTTTACTTGCTAGAAGCAGTGTATTAGCAAATGATATAACTCAGGAACAGCCAGACCGGAGGTCTGCATAGGCCTGAGTATGTTGAAAGGACTCAGAGCTTCCATACTGCCTGAGAGTCACCCATTATTCCCAGATCTCCACATGTTTACTGATTCAGAAGTTTCCTGAATCCCATCCTTTTCCTTTGAATGAGGACACTTAGTTTAGATCATTTGTAAGTACTCCTTTGGGACTTCCCTGGTGTCTCAGTGGTAAAGAATCTGCCTGCCAATGAGGAGATGTGGTTTTGACTCCTGGGTTGGGAAGATCCCCTGGAGAAGGAAATTACAACCCACTCCAGATTCTTGCCTGGGAAATTCCATGGACAGAGGAGCCTGTCAGGCTGTAGGCCATGTGGTCACAAAATATCTGACACAACAGAGAAACTAAACAACAACAAATGCTCCTTTGGCAATAAAGTTCACAAGTGTTTTCATTTAGAAGACTTAGTTTCTTGTTTCTACTTGTACCTAATTACTACCCTTTTGTTTCTTTTTCCTCATAGTAAATTTTAAAAAATTTAAACCAGTTCAAGATTGATTTTGCTAAATAGGGTTAGAATTTGAATTGGATTTCAGTGCAATTCTGATCAGGAAACATCACCGTTTGTTATTAGTGACTGATTATTTTTTATTCTATGCTCAGACTTTCATTTAGTACCATCTCTTTTTTTGCATTCTTAGACGATACTCTGATCTCTTTAATGTTCCTGTTTGAATCCAGTTTTTCTTTTCAACAGGCAGAACAAGAGAAGGAAGTTTTTTGTTGACCCCCGTTGCCACCCACAAACGATTGCTGTCGTCCAAACTCGAGCCAAGTAATTAATTTTGTGTTTTGAACTCGGGGATAATATTATGCTCATCTCTGTTGTTTCTTCCTCTTATTTCCAAAGTGATTGGAGGTGAAACTGGTTTAAATTGGGGTTGTTGAATTTTATTTTCCCTCCCACTTTCTTCCCGTGATCTTACTGGTAAGTAAACCGTGTCAGAATTCAGGGGAAAATACACAGTGGATTTGATTGCCTTTGCCTTTTATTAAGTTACCACATTATTTTGTCTTCTTTTTGTAAAAAGAAGATTAAGAATATCAAAATAATTTCAACAGTGTTTTGAAAAGTTTGAAAAGCACAGACTAAAAGTGGAACTCTCACACACTGTCCTAATTTTGAATATACTCCTACAAACGTGGCTCCTAGGAATCTGCA
Source organism: Oreotragus oreotragus (assembly GCA_006410675.1). Taxonomy (NCBI): domain Eukaryota; kingdom Metazoa; phylum Chordata; class Mammalia; order Artiodactyla; family Bovidae; genus Oreotragus; species Oreotragus oreotragus. The sequence goes on from SJYX01011480.1 coordinate 146,160, forward strand.
TAATACCTAGGTTAGTACAATGTAGATGAAAGCACATTTTTTTAAATTGCTGTAATCAAATAAAACAAACACAGCACAGCTGCCACATGTGGGTGTGTTTATTTGCTTTCTCCTTGTGAAAGCTTTTCCCCTGAACCCATACCACCATTCCTTCAGAAGTGGTTTTCTAACATGATAGAAATTAGATAGTTACAAGAACTAAGGAAGGTTTTCTTCCTCGTCTTACTGAGATTTCCATTCACCTAAGGCCCATTTGGCTCAGCGGGTAAAGAATCCGCCTGCAATGCGGGAGACCTGGGTTCGATCTCTGGGTTGGGAAGATCCCCTGGAGAAGGGAAAGGCTACCCACTTCAGTATTCTGGCCTGGAGAAGTCCATGGACTTTACAGTCCATGCAGTCGTGGAGAGTCGGACACAACTGAGAGACTCTCACTTTCACTAAGACCTATCTAAGGTCAAGGTAGTGGCGGCTCTTCCATTACTGGTATTGGTTCTGTAGCCATAAGAAGGCATGTTCCTGCTCTTGTCCCAGGAGCATGTTCTGATAGGAAAGGGGGAGAGGAGCAGGAGGACAGAAGAGAGAAACAAGCTGAGCTGTTGGATGCATACGAGCCAGTGAGAAGCACTGTTAGTACTGAAGGTGTGGAATGGGGGTGTATATGTTCATGTTGGGATGGGGTAGGCAGTGGGGCACTGAGGAAGACACTGAATAGGAATCTCTGTCACGGAGAAGAAACTGTAGGTTATTTGATTTTCCTTGTAAACCAAAAACATGGTTGTTCTTTGTCTTTCCAGGTATTCTGGAGTCCTCATTGAGCTGAAGTTACCCCATGAAATGGACTTCAGCGGTAAAGATGTCAGTGGAGTGCTGTTCCAGTACCCAGACACTGAGGGGAAGGTGGAGGACTTCACAGAGCTCGTGGAGAGAGCCCACGAGGCCGGGGTAGGAGAACCTTTCCTTGTGGGGGCCCGTGGAGGAATGTCTCAACTTCGAATGATTATTGTTATTCTTTTTGGTGTGTTTTAATTTCCACACCTTTATCACCTAGTGTGGTGAAGCTGCCTCCTTCCTACCTCCTTTCTTCAAGTTTGCTTTCTTCACTGGCTTTTGGGACATAGTAGACACTCAGTAAATATTTTAAATGAATGAATGAGTAAACACATTTCACAGGGTACAAACCAACTCTGCCAGTCTGCCTGTAATGGAGATAATTTGGTACCCTCCCACTATTCTCAGGGAAGGCCACAACCTTTTCCATTTTCTCGTATTTCCTTTCTAGAGCTTGGCCTGCTGTGCTACTGACCTTTTAGCTCTGTGCATCCTGAGGCCTCCTGGAGAATTTGGGGTAGACATCGCCCTGGGCAGCTCACAGAGATTTGGGGTGCCACTGGGCTATGGTGGACCACATGCAGCCTTTTTTGCTGTCAGAGAAAACTTGGTGAGGATGATGCCTGGAAGAATGGTGGGGGTAACAAGGTAAAGCAGCTCGTGCTTCTTCCCTTCTACTGTGGTTGTGGTTTTCCCTGCTCCTTCTCTTGCTCACAAAGGTTGTTGATATCTCTTGGAATTTAACAGGGTCATTTTGGGTCAATTAAGGAAATACAGAACATAGAGTCAGAAGAAAGAGTATATTTAGGATACTAATGTTTGGGGTATCAATGCCTATCTACCCCCTAACCCATCCCAACACACACACACACAGACACACACACACACCATTCTCCTATATTTAGCCCTCAAATGCACACACACACACACACACGATTCTCCTATATTTAGCCCTCAAATGCCATGTACCTTTTCTCAAATGTCAGAATTTGTGCATATTTGGAAAAGTATGCATGCAATATATAACACATTTGTACTGAAGTTATAGAAGTGAATTTATTTAGGTTGATGAAAGCCTTGAAAGACTGAATATTTTAGGTGTGTTCTATATCTAACTAGTCTCTTTCTTGAAAGGATTAGCTTGCCATGTGGCTGTGTAAAGACAAGTGCAGTAAGAGGCTGTTATGCACACACTGAGTGTGACCCACATTGTTTCCTAGAGGCCTGCCCCTTGGCTATTTGAGTAATTTCCAAATGTACTTCCTTTTAAAGTATTTCAACTATATCTATTTGTATATTTGGTTGCATCGAGTCTTAGTGGCGGCACTGGGTCTTCAGCTGTGTCATGTGGGATCTTGTTGCAGCACGTGGGGTTGATAGCTGTGGTGCATGGGTTTAGTTGCTCCATGGCACGTGGGATCTTAGTTCCCCACCCAGGGACTGAGCCCAAATCCTCTGCATTGCAAGGCAAATTCTTAACCACTGGACCACCAGGGAATCCCTCCAAATTTACTTTATTGGGTGCTTCTCACAGCTAAAGATCATCAGGTTAAGAACTTAGCTGAGTGCCATGATTATTACTGTGGAGATTTAGCATATTATTTTTGACTTTTCATAAAAATTGAACTATTAATGTAAGTACTGAATAGTCTAGATTAGTGCTGATGTGATGTGATGAGAAGTTCTGAAATACTTTCATTTTGTCACATGATAGCAAAAGGTACTTTGGTTTTTAATGTAAAAATGATATTTTCTTTAGGTATTTTTACATTAGCTTCTTTCAATGATGTCTCTTCACCAGATGAGATGAGGCAGAGGTTTTTCTGATTTTAAAAGAATTTCATATATCAATTACTATCTTCTGAGTTTTGTATTGAACTTCTGACCTTTTTGGAGAGTGGATCAAAGAGTTGATGAAATAGAAGATAAGACTGCTGAATCTTTGTTTATCTAGATTTTTAATTGCATTAAGAAAAAAGGGATTTTGTTAGAGACAAGTGGTAAAGTTACTAACTTTATTTATAACCACATAGTTGCTCAGATTTCTGGTATAAAAATTCTGTTTTCCTTTTCCAGTATTTCCCTGTTCTCTCAGTCAGAAGAAGCGCAGAATGGAGTTTAATCCTCAATTATCATTATTTTAGGCTGGGAGATTACTGGGAAATTTTCTTTTAAGGTTTCCAACTTATTGTATATATCTCAGTGCCTCAAATCCTCAGGGTGCAAACTGAAAATTAGTAGTCCCATTTGGAAGAAGATAGTTTGGAAATTGTTCTTTACGGACTAGCACCTAAGTAACACTGCTGAATTCACTTCAAGGTGGGAAGGAAAGAAGCAGTTCTGTTTATGGCAACTCTCAGTACTGTGATGATCTGTGCTGACTGAATGTTTTATTCTTGGCCCAGAGATGTCAGTGGAAAAGAAGTGTATCGTCTGGCTCTTCAAACCAGGGAGCAACACATCCGGAGAGACAAGGCTACCAGCAACATCTGTACAGCTCAGGTAGATCACAAACCTGACCTGCTCACTGAATGCCTTACAGTCTACAGAAATGATCTACTTATTCATTTTACTGAGTTGTTGTTTCATTCATTCATCATCTGCCAAGCAGCTGGCACACCAGAAATGACAAGATCTTGTTGGTAGAGAAGCCCTGTGGTCTTGTCAGAATGCCAGTCTTAAATTTTACTGGGGTTCCATGTATGTACATACTTCCCCCATTAGGGTCTCTGGCATTCTTGGCTGCAGGGCGGATCTGTTATGCATGGTAATTCTCTTAAGGCTGAGATGGAGGCACTCCAGGTTAGTGTGAAGAAGGCGAGTAAAGATACTTGAGGTGACTGTATTGAGGGGATGGTTTAGATTGGCCAGTCAGTGGTGGTCATGGGGTATTCTTACTGAGAGCTCAAGAGAGTATTCCTGAAATGGATGGGATGAAAGAGGAGGAGTTACTTGAACTTTGCCCAAGAGCTTAGGTTAGAGGGAGCAGTATTCATTGTCACTCAGCCAATTCCTAGGATCAGGCGGAGGACCACACCTGAGCATATGATCCATTTTAGGTCCATCTCTTCTATTCAGGGCTAGAGAAAAAGATCTTGTAGATAACTCAGCAGGCAGTAGTGTTCTTCCCCCTCAGGGCATTGGCTTATGGTACCACCACCAGATTTTAGAAAGCCTCTCTGGGGATGCAGTCGACAATAAGGTCTTACAGCTTGTTCTGAGTCTTCCCTGGTGGCTCAGCAGTAAAGAATCTGCCTTCCAATTGAGGAAATGCAGATTCAATCCCTGGGTCAGGAAGATTTCCTGGAGAAGGAAATGGCTACCCATTCCAGTATTCTTGCCTAGGGAATCCCATGGACAGAGGATCCTGGCGGGCTACAGTCCATTGGGTTTCAAAGAGTCAGGCACAACTTAATGACTAAACAACACCAACAGTAATGGCTTGTTGTATAGTCACTGGTCATTGAAACAGTATCCTCTGTGGTTTTCTTGCATTATATTTTTTGTCTCAGGGAAATGGCTGCTTTTCAGGGAAGAGCTCCTTTAGTATCACAGGTAGGAGCCAGTTGTCACAAGCTTGTCCTTTGTTGACAGCAAATTGATCTTTATATGATGCCATCCTCTGTGGTTTTCTTGCATTATATTTTTTGTCTCAGGGAAATGGCTGCTTTTCAGGGAAGAGCTCCTTTAGTATCACAGGTAGGAGCCAGTTGTCACAAGCTTGTCCTTTGTTGACAGCAAATTGATCTTTATATGATGCCTTTACTTTCTATAGTTTACCCTTCATTTTTTGCTGAATTCTCTGCTAACATATCTTCTCTTCCTCTGTTGCTTTCTGCTGATATTCTTCCAGAAGATGTCTCTCTGATCACTAAGTACACTAAGGGTTTTTTGCTTCAAGGCTTGAATTAATTTTCCAGGTTAACTTGAGCTGTCTACAGTCACCAGAAGTTATGTTCCTGCTTCTTTTTTTTCTTCTAGTTCATGATCTCTAGTTTAAAAAGGCACATGAATCAACCTCCATAAGACTTCTGTGATGGGAGATTTCCAGAGTATTCTGTGAACTCTAGCCTGAGTTTTTATTTCCAGGCAGCATAGCCACAAGCCATGATACTCTATTCTATGGATGTTTTACTTCAGAAATGCACTCTCCATAGCTGTAAGGTGTTGTGGTTCCTCTGTATTTATTTCTAATTGTTACATGGAGTCCACAAGAGTGTCTGTACTCTCTCTGGGATTTGATCCAAGAAAGCCTACTGCTGTGTTCTCTGATGTCTTCTTTTCCTCATTTTCTTTACTGACTCTGATTTCACTTTCTGGCATTTTTCAAGAACTCTTTCTTGTGTAGCAGTTGCCACAGAGATAGTCCTTCTAGCAGCCTCACAGAGGAAAAGGGTACCTAACACAATAGATCTGATACTGGACATCATCCAACTTCAAAGTGCTGTGTTTCTCAGCTGAGTAGTGTTTCTACTTCGTGAAGGGCCCCTTCCCACCTTGGGATGATTGGCCATAAAGGTGGATCTTGAACTGCTGACCTAGTATGTTAGGACAAAGGTCACGTTAGTGGGACTGGAAACTTCAGAAAGACCGTGATGCTGGACCGATGAGATGTTAGGAGATGTGGGAAAATCGAATGGACTAAAGCAGGTGAGGAGTCTCTGACCTCACCTGTTTGGACCAGATACCATGGATGGTATTGCATGGTTAGAAGGTGAACAGATGAGAGATAGAGCCAGAAGGAGGAGAAACAGGAGGTGGGCATCCATTATTTTCTCCCAAGTTGGCACACATTTTGGTATCTGACCCAAGCCACCCTCGTTTTATCCTTCTCCATGATCAAAGGTGCCATCACAGTGGTCTCTTCCTTTCTCCCTATGCTGGACTCCTTCCCCGAATCTCTGAGGGATCCAATGCCATTCTTTCCCATTTTGTATCACACTAGGATACATCCCTGTAAGTACTTCTCTGAAACCTCAATCAGCAGTCAAAAGAGATAACTTACCTGAGAAGGTGACCTTACTGTCAGCAGAAATAAGCCATAGGTTCTGGTTTTCCCTTTCTAATGTATTTCCTGCCTTATTTTGGTTTTATCCTCTGTGGCCTGCATTTTTATCTTTGGTGGTCCTTTGCTGTTAATTTACCATTCACCTCTTGGTTGGCTGCAATTCAGTTTTTAGTGCTTTATTTGAGACTTCAAGAGAATTATGCTCCCTGAGTTCCTGTGTGTTTGAAAATTTTTGTTGCTTTTATCTTTGAAGAACCATTTTATTGAGCCTAAAATTCTTAGATCTCACTTTTTTTTCCCTGAGATCTTTGTTCCACTGTTTTCCAGTGTTAAATATCACATATCTGATGACAGTCTGATTACCCCTTTACGAGTGACAAAATCATGTTGCATGAATGGAACCTCTTATTATTGGTCACATTCAAAGGTTTAGTGTAGTGACTCTAAGGTGCCTTAGATGCTGTTTTTTTTTTTCCCTCAGATGGCCAGGCAGGGTATAAATGGTTCCCAACTGTGTAGAGAAGGCAGGAAGTCTGATCATTTTGCTTAGTCTCTGTTTTCAGTTTCAGTATCTGTCTTCTGTAACATTGCTGAACATCATTCTTTTTTTTTTTAAATTTTATTTTACTTTACAATACTGTATTGGTTTTGCCATACGTTGACATGAATCTGCCACGGGTGTATACGAGCTCCCAATCCTGAACACCCCCTCCCACCTCCCATCCCATATCATCTCTTTGGATCATCCCCGTGCACCAGCCCCAAGCATCCTATATCCTGTATTGAACATAGACTGGTGCTTCGTTTCTTACATGATAGTATACATGTTTCAATGCCATTCTCCCAAATCATCCCACCCTTGCCCTCTCCCTCAGGGTTCAAAAGTCCATTCTATACATCTGTGGCTCTTTTGCTCTCTCACATACAGGGTCATCATTACCATCTTTCTAAATTCCATATATATGTGTCTTATACTGTATTGGTGTTTTTCTTTCTGGCTTACTTCACTCTGTATAATCGGTTCCAGTTTCATCCATCT
>SJYX01011480.1:159282-199140 GCA_006410675.1 Oreotragus oreotragus
TTTCTTGGACTTGGGTGATTATTTCCTTCCCCATTTTAGGGAAGTTTTCAACTATTATCTCCTCAAGTATTTTCTCATGGTCTTTCTTTCTGTCTTCTTCTTCTGGGACGCCTATAATTCGAATGTTGGAGCATTTCATATTGTCCTGGAGGTCTCTGAGATTGTCCTCATTTCTTTAAATTCGTTTTTCTTTTTTCCTCTCTGATTCATTTATTTCTACCATTCTATCTTCTATTTCACTAATCTTATCTTCTGGTTCCTTTATTCTACTATTTGTTGCCTCCAGAGTGTTTCTGATCTCATTTATTGCATTATTATATATTGACTCTTTTTTTATTTCTTCTAAAAGTCCTTGTTAAACCTTTCTTGCATCTTCTCAATCCTTGTCTCTGGGCTATTTATCTGTGATTCCATTTTGATTTCAGGATTTTGGATCATTTTCACTATCAATATTCAGAATTCTTTCTCAAGTAGATTCCCTATCTCTTCCTCTTTATTTGGTTTGGTGGGCATTTCTCCTGTTCTTTTACCTGCTGGGAATTCCTCTGTCTCTTCATCTTGGTTTTATTGCTGCGTTTGGGGTGGCCTTTCTATATTCTGGGAGTTTGTGGAATTCTCTTTATTATGGCGTTTCCTCGCTGTGGGTGGGGTTGTATCAGTGGCTTGTCAAGGTTTCTTGGTTAGGGAGGCTTGTGTTGGAGTTCTGGTGGGTGGAGCTGGATTTCTTCTCTCTGGAGTGCTGTGAAGTGTCCAGTAATGGGTTATGAGACGTCAGTGGTTTTGGAGTAACTTTGAGCTGCCTGTATATTGAAGCTCAGGGGTGTGTTCCTTTGTTGCTGGAGAATTTGCGTGATATGTCTTGCTCTTGAATTTGTTGGCCCTTGGGTGGTGCTTGGTTTCAGTGTAGGTATGGAAGCGTTTGATCAGCTCCTATCGATTAATATTCCCTGGATTCAGGATTTCTCTGATGTTCTCAGAATTTGGACTTAAGCCTCCTGCTTCTGGTTTTCAGTTTTATTTTTACAATAGCCTCAAGACTTCTCCATCTATACAGCACCAATGATAAAACATCTAGGTTAAAGATGAAAGGTTTCTCCACATTGAGGGACACCCAGAGAGGTTCATGAGGACTTGAGAATCTTTTCACTGTGGCCAATGGAGAAGCTGATGACAAAGACTTCAGGACTGTCCAGATCTAGAATATTCTGTCTTCCTGTCCTCACTGTGACTCTCAACTAGGAGCTCCAGGGAAGAATCTGCTTCCAAGTTCATTCAGGTACTTGGCAGAATTCAGTTCCTTGAAACTGTAGGTTTGAGGTTGCCAAATCCTTGCTGCTTGTGGGCTGAGGATTGCTTTCAATTTCAGAAGTCTCTTCACTTCTTACGTGGCAATCTTCATTTCCAAACAGCCAGCATATATGGAGTACTTCTCATGTGATGAACCGCTCCCCTCTGAACATCACTCTTTGAATGCTCTTTGTTTAGGCTCTCTTGGCGAATATGGCTGTGATGTTTGCAATCTACCATGGGTCCCATGGGCTGGAACATATTGCTAGGAGGGTACATAATGCCACTTTGATTTTGTCTGAAGGTGAGTCAGTTGTCTATTTTAAAAATTTTAGTTTTAACAAGACTGATAATAGTGAATAAGTAAAATTTAAAATTCACTGCATGTCCAATGTCACATGCAAAATTAAAAGTCAGATAAAAACCGGGGAAGAGTATTTTCAGCATCTATGATTGACTGAGCATTAATATATTTAGTATACTGAGCTTCTGGTCAGTGCCCCCAACCCCATATACAGGAAGGATGAACACCCTGAGAAAAAACTGAGCAAAGGACATTAAATGTAATTTAAAAAGAAAGCATACAAATGAACATATGTAATTTCAACCTATTAATCAAGTAAATGTAAATTGAAAGAATAAAATAGTGTTTCTCCCATTACATTGGCAAAGATTAAAAAAGAATACTGATGTTGGTATGATTTTTAGAGGACACTTAAACAATTTGTATCAAAAACTTAAAAAGTGCCTACAATTTGATCCAGAAATTCTAGGATTGTTTTTAAAGGAAATAATCAGATAAGGATGTAACGGGTGTCCACAGAAACATTATCTGCAATATTACATCTTGGAAATAGCCTAAATGTCCAGTAGTAAGTAATTAGTTAAAATTATGGTAAATAATTTAAGTTTGAATATTATATAGCCATTAAAAATAATGATGGGTGTTTTGATCTATTGAAAAGCCAAGTGTTCATGATATGTTAAATATTTTTTTCAGGATAAAGAAGTATATATATATGATATATTACAAGTAGACACACATACATAAACACCCTTCTGGGAGGAATCGGTACAGAGGAATCTGGGAGGAATCTGGTACAGAGGAATTTGTATCAAAAAGTAACCATTAGTTATTAGTGGATGGTAATTATGGTAATTTTCGCAACTCTCTACAGCGTAATAATAAATATTTAATTTTTAAAAATTTTAAAGGAGCAACCAAAACTCTGGGTGGGACCAGGAGCAGACTGTGGTAGGATTTACCTCTTCACTTCTCTGAAGTGTACAGGGCAGAGGGTCGGGTCCTCTGTAGAGACTGGTGGCTCTCCTGTTTGTCTAGGTCTCAAGCGGGCAGGGCACCACCTCCAGCATGACTTGTTCTTCGACACGGTGAAGATCCAGTGTGGCTGCTCCGTGAAGGAGGTCTTGGGCAGGGCCGCGCAGCGACAAATAAATATTCGGCTCTTTGAGGATGGCATGGTAAGTCAGACTTTCAGTTTCATTTTGCAAAGTCTATAAATTTTCATGGCTTTTCTCATTAAAATATCTTTTTATTTAAAAAAGTTCTCAGTATTGGACCTTTGGGCGCAATCTGTTTCTTTGTAAACAATTTTCATTTCCAGTTTGGAACGTTGTGACTTTTTAAATGGTAATTCGTTGTCAGCTTTCCTTAAGGTGTTGTGTTTTCATACATGGAACTCTTAGGCACACATTTTGCTCATACTACTCCTTTATTCACAATATGATAAGCAATAAGATGAGGCAAGTTAAGGGAAGTAAATGGTGAGCTTATCTAGTACCAAAAGGGGTGCCCTGCAGCCTTCAGACTGTCAGAGTTCAGATGTGGCTGTAAAACTCTGAATCTTGTGGAGTTTGGGACTGGACTAGCCTGCTTTGCCCAAGAGTCAACCTGGACATAATGATATTCTGTTTTTTTAGAACAATGGAGAGTTTTGTCCAGCACTTTCTTCCCTTGGACTTCTCTTAGAGTTTTAGCCCTGATTTGTGTGTGTGTGTGTTCTTTTTTTTAAAGTTTATTTTTAACTGGAGGATAATTGATTTACAGTGTTGTACTGGCTTCTGCTGTACAGCAACATGAATCAGCCATAAGTATATATACATATCCCCTCCCTCGTGAGCCTCCCTCCCACCTCACCCCGCCATCCCTCCCCTCTAGACCATTACAGAGCACTGAGCTGAGCTCCCCGTGCTATACAGCACCTTCCCACTGGTCATCTATTTTAGACGTTTTAGTGTATACATGTCAGAGATCCTCTCTCAACTCATCCCACCCTCTCCTTCCCGCTCTGTGTCTACAAGCCCATTCTCTAATCTGCATCTGTATTCCTACCCTGAAAATAGGTTCATCACAACCATTTTTCTAAATTCCATGTATATGCATTAATATAAGATACTTATTTTTCTCTTTCTGACTTACTTCATTCTGTAAGACAGTCTCCTAAAGTTCATCCACCTCACTACAACTTCCTCAAATTCATTCCTTCTTATGTCAGCCCTGATCTTGGCATTTAAAGCTGATGTTTTTCCTTTCATTTTCATTTCCATAGCTTGGTATTTCTCTTGATGAAACAGTCAATGAAAAAGATCTGGATGACTTGTTGTGGATCTTCGGCTGTGAGTCATCTGCAGTAAGTAAATTAAAATACACACTCCTCATAAGGGACTATTTGGGGAGGTGTCAGAGATGGCCTTGCCTCTTGTGGGCCTGAGTTGTGAGGGAGGAGGGGCCCAGGAGTGACCTTCGTGGCCTGCTGTTAAAATTAAACTACTGATTTTCTCTTGCTCCTATGACTGCTGATAGTTAGAGGTCACTGCTCTGGGCCCCAGCCAGGACTGATTAGCCAGGTTAGTTGAAAGGACTGTTAATTGGACTTAATTGAAGCTATTCCTAATACAAAGTTTCATAGCACTTACATCTTGGTTATGTTGATTCTGGGAAAACTGACCTAATATGTGCCAGGTCGTTAATATGTGTCACATCCCCAAGGTGAAAGTGAAGTCGTGTCTGACTCTTTGCGACCCCATGGACTGTAGCCTACCAGGCTCCTCTGTCCATGGGATTTTCCAGGCAAGAGTACTGGAGTGGGGTGCCATTCCCTTCTCCAGGGGGTCTTCCCAACCCAGGGATCGAACCCAGGTGTCGCGCATGGTAGGCAGACGCTTTACTGTCTGAGCCGCCGGGAAGTCGTTATGTCCCCAGGATGGTGCTAAATCAGACATATTTCCTGCCCTTATGGAGCTTCTAGTCTAGTGAAGATCTGAACAAGCACAAGAATGCAGTCTAGGTGAGGTATTATGATGGGCACAGAGGAGGGGCTTCTCACCAAGACTCGAAAGAAATTCTCTTAAGTGGAGACCTGAAAGATGAGTAGGAGCTATCCAGACACAATTGTGGAGAAGGAGGATGGAGCTACAGGTGTTCCAGATGCTCGGAAAAGCAGCCACAAAGGCTAGGAGGAGAGAGATAACATGAGAACTAGAAGCGTTGTGGTGTGCCTGAGTTGGTTTCTAAAATGATGAAATAGCAGGACGTGTGAGGATGAGATTCTGTGAGATGGAAGAGAGGCATCAGTAGCTACCTACACCTGTAGCAAGGTGTTAATCGCAACACTCTGCAAGGCTTATAGCATAAGAGCCACTCAATAAATATTTGCTAACTGAACCAATGTAAGGAAGAAGAAATAGGTTCCAGAGTGTTTATAAGTGCTGTCCTGGTTGTCTAAGTTTTCTTTGAGATCTGACTTTAAATCAGAAAACAAATGTAAATTATCAAAGAAGTATTACACTGTTCTCTTTTAAACTAATTAATAAACAAAACTGAATAAGTATCCTCCCTCTAGAATTCCGCACTTAATTTAAATTTAATCACAGTATTTGTTCCATGCATTTGAGGAATTTAGGGAATACCCACTGAGGGCTCCATAGAGCCATTCTGTCAGCCTGGAGAAGAATGAGGAGCAAGCCATGTATTTAATTATGTTTTAGATATTTTATCAGATACATGGTTTGCATATATTTCCCCTATTCTGTTCGTTGTCTGTTAATTCTCTTGATAGTGTCATTTAATGCACAAAAGTTCACTTTTATCTGTTTTTTTTCTGTGTTGCTCATGCTTTTGGTGTCATAAAGACATCATTGCCAAATCCAAGGTCATGCAGATTTGCCTCTATACTTTCTTCTAAGAGTTTTATAATTTTATTTTCTTTATTTATTTCTTAATATTTAATTTATTTATTTTGGCACACTGGTTCTTAGTTGCAGCATGTGGAATCTTTAGCTGCAGTATGTGGGATTCATTTCCCAGACCAGAAATCAAACCTGGGCCCCCTACATTGGGAACATGGAGTCTTAGCCACTGGGCCACCAGGGAAGTCCCAGATATCATAGTTTTAGCTTGTAGATTTAGGTCCTTAATCCATTTTGAATTAGTTTTTGTGTATGGTGCAAGTTAAGGGTTCAATTTCATTCTTTTGCATATATTTATCCAGTTTTCTCAGCATCATTTGTTGAAGAGACTGTTCCTTTCTCTACTGAATGTTCTTGACATTAGTATTTTATTAGAATTGTTCTCAAAGACAAAAGAGCAGTGTCAGATAAGAATCCTTACTTGAGCTTTATCATGGTAAATTTTTAGATAGCCCTTTAAAATAATTTACTGTAACTTGCTTCATTATTCATGGAACATGCAGGAGATGTTAACTTTTGTTTGGGCAGTAAAAATTGTACAGCTTTTATTTACTTTTGCTAAGTTCATCGGAACTTAAAGATGGTATTTTGAAGAACTGCCACACTGCATGACCCTGACCTCTGTCTGCACCGTGCCACATGTCCCTGATGAGGGGTGGAAGGTTGGGTGGTAGGGAATTTCCAGTGCTCTATCACAACACATGCTTAATGGAAGCCTGCTTCACATGTGGTTCCAGGCATGATTTCCGTCCTTCAGTGTCTGTAATCTCTCCGTGCAGGAGCTGGTTGCTGAAAGCATGGGTGAGGAGCGGAAAGGTATTCTAGGGACTGCCTTCAAGAGGACTAGCCCATTCCTCACACATCAAGTGTTCAACAGGTTTGTGTGGATTGTGCAACTTCTGCGACTTCTGCATTGGGAGCACAGTGTAGAGTGGATTCAACTACAATACAGTTATTGTGGTTCAGCCTGAGTAACTGCTAAATCCCAATTTTAACCTGGGCAGAAAGCACATCATATTTCCTGATGGCTCTGCTCCCTGGGCACCATAACCTGTAATTCTGCTCCTGAGAAGATGGGAATTTGGAGGCGTGGTTGCCAGGCTGAAGATCGTACCCAGGGACTCAGCGTCGTCTTCTTTCCAGCCCATGGGCAGCTTCTTGTCCTAGGGAATCCTCTGTGGTTTGTGGGGGTGGTCCGTGTCCTTCTCTCTGATACTCTGTGGGCATGTTGCTCATGGCCTGATTTGATCTGTATGTTGAAGGTAGATCTCAGGGTATCTTAACCTTTTAGAAAGATGTGTGTGGGCTCTTGTTTAATTATATTGGTCTAAACCCTGTGTTCTACGTTCACAGCTATCACTCAGAAACAAATATTGTCCGATACATGAAGAGGCTGGAAAACAAGGACATTTCCCTTGTGCATAGCATGATTCCACTGGTAATTATTCCCTTTATTTCCATTCCCTGCCTAACCCTGATTCCACCTCTTTGGGTCACACCTAATATGCTGCAAGAGAGATAAATGGTTGGCCTTTCAGGGAGATGGGAGGACCGATCAGATGGAACATAGGAAGTCACTAACGTAATACACTTTGGCTGTGCTTCTTAAAGGGGTCCTGTACCATGAAGCTCAACAGTTCATCTGAACTCACGGTAAGTAGGTCACGTCTATTAAGAGGGGACTTACCAGAGGCAGTGTCTTGGCTTGTGCATAAGTAGATAATGAGAGAAGCTGCCACTGGGACTGTGATTAATAACTATTTTAGAAATCCTTTGCCTCACTCTTAAACAATCTTGGCAGAAACCCTAACTTTATCACAACCTGATCATTTACATTTATGACTGAAATTATTTTTAAATATTAAAATAAGTAAAGATATAGCATTTATGTTTTCCTACCTCTCCCCTCAAGACTCCCTTTTAAATCTGCCATGTTAAAAACTTTTATCAATTTGTAGTTGTTAAGCTCAGGTGAAATTAAGCTTTCTATAAATCATTTCTCAGTGCCAAAAGGGTTGAGATTGAGGTTTTAATTTATTCCTTGTATCAACAGAAGGTTTTTGTATCCTGCTGTGGTGTTTGGTAAGTATCTGTACTAGGCTGGCATGTTTCTTTTTTCTGTAGGATTATTCTGATATGACAAATCACATCAGGAAAAGAAAATCATTTTATACTGTAATAGGATTTTCCCCATTTACTTTTATGTTGGTGTTTTGTTCTGCTTAATGAAAAAAAAAAAAGAATAATATATGTGCTATGTAAGAGTTTGAATAAAAGTTTTATGCCTGAAACAACTCATTGAGTTTCATGGATATAAATCAATTTGGGGGCCTTTTTGTTTCTGAAAAAATAGGAAAAGGTTATATTTTTGTGTAAGTGCCCTTTCTGGGGCCGCTGTGACTCACTTATACAATGAAGACTTAAACAATCTTGGCAGAAACCCTAACTTTATCACAACCTGATCATTTACATTTATGACTGAAATTATTTTTAAATATTAAAATAAGTAAAGATATAGCATTTATGTTTTCCTACCTCTCCCCTCAAGACTCCCTTTTAAATCTGCCATGTTAAAAACTTTTATCAATTTGTAGTTGTTAAGCTCAGGTGAAATTAAGCTTTCTATAAATCATTTCTCAGTGCCAAAAGGGTTGAGATTGAGGTTTTAATTTATTCCTTGTATCAACAGAAGGTTTTTGTATCCTGCTGTGGTGTTTGGTAAGTATCTGTACTAGGCTGGCATGTTTCTTTTTTCTGTAGGATTATTCTGATATGACAAATCACATCAGGAAAAGAAAATCATTTTATACTGTAATAGGATTTTCCCCATTTACTTTTATGTTGGTGTTTTGTTCTGCTTAATGAAAAAAAAAAAAGAATAATATATGTGCTATGTAAGAGTTTGAATAAAAGTTTTATGCCTGAAACAACTCATTGAGTTTCATGGATATAAATCAATTTGGGGGCCTTTTTGTTTCTGAAAAAATAGGAAAAGGTTATATTTTTGTGTAAGTGCCCTTTCTGGGGCCGCTGTGACTCACTTATACAATGAAGACAGTAATAGTACTTACTTTATAAGATTGTGGTAAGAGTTAAATGAATGAATTTATTTAAAATGCTTAGATTTGTGCCTGACACATAGTAAGCAATTTCTGTGTTAGCTATTGCTATTATTATCATCATTATTAAAGTTAGTATTGTTATTACTATTACAGTGTATACATATGCATATGCTTTCTCCTCTTGCTCTTCAGCCTATCACATGGAAAGAATTTGCAAATATCCACCCCTTTGTGCCTCTGGAACAAGCTCAAGGATACCAGCAGCTTTTCCGAGAACTCGAGAAGGATTTGTGTGAACTCACTGGCTATGATCAAATCTCTTTCCAGCCTAACAGGTGAAGGGATTTCTTCTGTCTTTTCAGTTATCTTTTGTAGTATAATAACCCCTGGGATGGATGACTAGAAGATCCAAAGTGGCCTCATTCTCAGAGCTGGGCAGGAAGTGATGGCTGTTGGCTTGGAGTCCAGTTGAGTATGTGGACCTCTCCAGTGGTTGCTGAAGATCCCTCACAGAACTGGGTCTAGGTTCAAAGTGGGGTGTTCCAAGGTGGAAGAAGTATGTGGAAGCTGCAAGCCTTTTCAGGCTCAGTCTCTGGAGTTACACAGCACCCCTTCCAGAGCATTCTATCTGTCATAGCATTTTAGGGCAGCCCAAATTAAATGTGGGAGGGGGCCAACATGTGGTTGTGAATGTGGAAAATCCTGGTTCACTGTGGGCCATCTTTGAAAGGTAGTAACTACATCCACCTTACAGTTTAAGAATCAGAATTGAGCTCCTTATAAGCCGCAATACCTCAATCTAGTAGGACCAGGAGAGTCTGGATCCTAGTTTGTTCTGTCAATAACCTTGAAATATCCTTTCCCCTTTTCTGGCCTCAGCCTCTGTAAAATAAAAAATTTTGAGTAAAAGTGATTTTCAAAAACATGTAAGCAAAAACAAAAAACCAACATGCAAGCTCATGGAAATGTAGTGTCCAATCAAGTGTGACTTTGACACTGCTCCCAATGAGTACTAGGGTCTATATTCCCTCTTGTATCTGAGTGGAAGTTTGTGACTGCTCCAACAGAATGCAGTGGAAGTAACTAACTATGCATGGCTTTGGAGACTAGGACTTAATGGAAACTTTGAGACTCTTGACCCAATCATAGAATAGCAAATCTCTTGTCCTGTGCCTTCCTCCCTGCTATGGACTCTCTGAATGGCTTCTGTAGGCATCTTTTGACACAAGTTGACAATGGCCCTTCTGTGAGCCTGATGGCAACAGAAGAGACAGTAGATGCTAGCTCTTCGCCCAGCACAAACCTCTTAACTAGTCAGCAAGTCTCTCCTATGTAAGATGCTTAGCAGAACATGGTATAACATGGCTCACTGTAGAGGATGAAACTTATTTGGAGAATCCAGATCAACTTTCCAAACTTGATTTGGAAAAGAAACAACAAACATATAAGATACCTTATTATGTTTTGCTTGGAAAGGAATGGAATACATTTGCCTTTAAACATCAAAACAACAACAGCAACAACAACAACAACAACAAAAAACAAAAGGATATCATAACATCTTCTGGGTATTTATTAAAAAATATAAATACCTGGGCCCTCTTCCAGACCTACTGGTTTTCAGGGGTTGAGACTAAAAATCTTTGCTTTTAAGAAGCAACCAAATGATTCTGATGCATATCCAGCTTGGATCCACTGGATCTGTGGTCTTTCTGTCTTCATGGGAGTAGTTAAGCAGGCAGACATGTCATCAACATGTAAGTTAACATTTGAAGATATCTTCAGAAGAGGAATCTTGTGTCTGCCCCCAGCTTCTCTACCTCCCACTACTCAGTGTGGTTTCTCCACCAGCAGTCACAGCATTGGCATCACCTAGAAGCTTGTTAGAAATGCCAAATTTCTATTTCAATATTAAAAAAATCAAATGACTTAAAAACTGACATTTATTGGCTCACTTTCTGAGACAGAAAGTAATCAGATCTTAGTCAGATACTATCACACCTTTCCTCCTGTTTTGGTAACATAGGTAACAGCAGAGCCATACACTTTATTAAAACAACATATCCCATACAATACAAACCCTTTAGGAAGAGGGCATGTAACAGATAAAAGGACACAAAGCCTTTTTAATATTAGACTCAAACCCATGCATACATCTCTTCCCTCACCGTACTCTTTCCCCATCAAGATGTTGATTCTATCTGGGACTGGGAGCTGAACACCAAGACTTCATATGAGTCTAGTTTCCAGCTCAGGCCTGGGAACCACTCATTTCATAAATAGGGCGGAACTGACATTTATGAAAGTCAGGTTGCAGTATACCTTCATTAAACATCATCATGCAGCTTTTTTTTTTTAACGAGAGGAACCTGAGTGAATTCACGTGAGGCAATAATACCTTAAGTAAGTACTGACAATGAAGAAACTGCCCTCTAGTGATGGAATATGATCACATCTTCTGTATATTATTGGAGAGCTATTTTGCAAGACCACTTTAACATTTTTTAAATCATTAGCTCTTGCAAAAAATTGAGGTCCTGGGCAGTCTTCAGAAGACTGACTGAAGGATGAGGAGGTTCTCCTTTTGTAAAGCAGTGGTTCCCAGGCCTGAGCTGGAAACTAGACTCATATGATGAGTCTATAAAAAATCCTGGTGTTCAGCTCCCAGTCCCAGATAGAATCAACATCTTGATGGGGAAAGAGTACTGTGAGGGGAGGGATGCATGCGTGGGCTTTTCTTTAAAGCCCCCCAGGTGATTCCCGCTTGCAGCCAAGTTTGAGAACCATCATCTTATAAGTTTCTCTCTTCTCCTCAGTTGACCTGATGGTGTTTCTCTCTCTTACTCTCCTCGTTTGTATGATTGCCAGTGAGACCCAATTTTCCATGGAGGAGGAAAAGAAATCATTTTGTAGTTCTGGGCCGTGATGCCTTCTCCAGCTCAGAAATTCCCAAACACACCACCCATTTCCAAGAGCTGACTTACTTTCCAAGAGTTACAGAGGCTTCGTTGAAGCTTAGTAGATACTTCTGGTCCTAAGTAGAGGCTACTGTGACAGATGGGGAAATGCCTCCTTCTTTGTTGGGAAAATACAGGGGCTATGTTTCCAGTGAGTTGGGAAATTTGATGTCTCATTTGGGAAAAGAGAAAGGCATCTACTACCTGTTGTATGTGAATGATTTTGTTTTTGGCTTACTACAGCCTCCATCTTGGTTTATTTGTGGTAGTTTTTTTTTTTTTTTTTTTCAACAAGAAGATTATAAATTCCAGGTCTTATAATTCTGTGTTCCAGCTCTCAGAGTCAGTCTACCACAGGGCTAACTACTTACAGTTTAGTTCGTCATGATTTACTGCTGGCTCGTGAAATCTCAGGGACCAATGTAAGCTTTATACTTACCGTAAGAAGAAAAACAAGTTTCTTGACCACTCTGTACAGAAAAAGAATTTAGTGTACCATGTTAGCCACTGAAGTTACACTTGTAAAACAGAGGGTTTAGTAATCTTTTATTATCAAGGGAACATTTCCTGGTGTTTTTATTATGCCTGACTAATTGGAATTGGTCAGTGTGTCTATCGAGTTCTAGAGTCCAGTCACCGAAAGTTTGGAATCTAAATATGTTTCCCTTCCTTTTTTGTTACTGCATGATAGTTAAAAGATAAATATGGCATAATTTTTAGGAAGTAGCATCAGCTGCTATTTCCTAAAATATTTTATACCTTAGTTTTTCATTGTGGTAAAATGTCCAGAGGATAATTTACTATTTTACCTGTTTTTAACTGTCAAGTTCAATGGCATTCATTACCTTCACATCATTGTAAAACCATCAACTCCATCCAGTTCCAGAACTTCTTTGTCTTCCCAAATCGAATTCTGTACTCATTAAACGATATTTCCTCACTTACCTGTACCCCAGCCCTTAGCAACCATGATTCTACCTTCTGTCACTATTAACTTGACTACTCTAGGTGCATCATATAAATGGAATCATACAATAATTGTCCTTTTATCTGGCTTATTTTACTTAGCATAACATCTTCAAATTTCAACAATGTTGTGGCATGTCAGAATGTCTTTCATTTTTAAAGGCTGAATAATACGCCATTGTATGCATATACCACATTTTGTTTGTCCATTCACCCATCAGTGAACATTTGGGTTGCTTTGACCTCTTGTTTATGGGGAATAATGCTGCTGTGAACACTGGTGTACAAATACCTATTTGAGCCCTAGCAGTTCTTTTGGGTATATACCCAGACATGAAATTATTGGATATATGGTAATTCTATGTTTAATTTTTTGAGGGACTATCATACTGTTTTACAGATCTATGCAGAAGCATAGATGGAAAGAGGATCAAAGACAGCCAAATAATTATCTCAAGGTGATAGAATTTCAAGTGATTTATTTTTTGTCCTTGTGGTATTTTAGATTACTAAATTTTTTTTAAAAAGCATGATATATATTATCATAATATAATTCAAAAATGTTATTTTTATTGTGGGGGACATGCAAATGGCAAAACACTTAAATTCTTGATAAGATGCTTACAGATTCATTTTCAGTCTAGCACTCCTGATCTCAGGGGGGTTTTGCCATCGGTTGATGGCATAATGAAGTTGGCTTTGAACCTGCCATGGGATTGAGCAGACCACCTGTCTTCCTTTGCAGCAATGTAGTACTCAAACAAAATGAGGCAGGCTTGCAACAAAGGGCAAAAGAGCCAAGCTCTGTAGAACAGAGGAATATTTAACATCAAGTGGACTTGAAGTGCAACTCTACGGTTCTAAAATGCCTAAGCAGGAGACCTGCAATTTTCAGGCATAAACCTGAGTGTTTCTGCATGTTTTCCTGAAGACTCTGCCTGAACTCTGCTCCTGGGCCCTCATAATGTCTTCCAATCCAGCGCAGTCCTGTGTTACGCTCACAGAAGGCATTCTCTCTTTCTCTAGTAGTTCTTACCTGGATGGAGGCTACCATATGGCCTTTCTCTTCAGTATGTTTTTTTTTTTTTTCTGAGGGGAAACCAGCAGTTCAAAGGAAAGGTTAGCACCCTGAATATGTCAGGTCTCCAGAGCTCTGTTATGTGGCTTCCTCCATAGTGCTAGGTGTAGTTTTCTCTCCTGTACAGCAAGCAAGGAACACTGCCTTCTTGATTTGATTGAGATTTCATTGAGGGATGGCTGATAAATGTGGATGATAAAGGATTTTAAAACCATAAACTGTGGCATGAAATCTTTGGTTCGAGTAGCCAAGCCTTCACATGTTCTATTTCCTGAGACAGTTAGATCCCAAAGTTGTTTAAAGAACTTAAAACACAAATGTTGAGAAACTTGTCCCCATTTCTCTTACTTATTTGCTCAGTTTATAAACCTAGAGAGCATTTCCAGCTTGGTGGAGAACGTAACCAAATAATATTGAATTACCTTTCCATTTCCTACTGTGCCCAGGACAGCTTGCTTCAGCTCGCTCCCCATACCACGGTGACACTCTGAAAATCATTCAGCAGCACACAAATACTCTGGGAACTGCTAGGTTAGAATTATGATGTACCATTTCAGGCAGACAGAAACGGTAATTAACACCTTCCATGGAGCTGGAATTATTATTAGCTTACTTGGCTTTTAATAGTGCGGAAGTTGTTTTTGTCTCTAAAAACTGCAAACTGTGATCTTGAGTGTAGATGGAGCTAGCAGTCACTTTCCTGGAATCTCCTCCTGGTAAGGTTCTTAAATGAGGTGTGAACAGGACAGAGTCAGTGACTCTCCAACTTGATTATACGTGAGAATCACCTGTAGAGCTTGTGAAATTGCTTGGCCCCACCACCACAGTTTCTGATTTAATAAGTCTGGATTGAGGCCTGAGAATTCACATTTCTAATATAATCCTGGGTGGTGCTGATGTGCTGTTTTGGCTACCACACTGTGAAAACCACAGGGCTGCGGGGCTTTCAGTCCTGGCTTCATATTAGAATTACGCGGGGAGCCATGTCCTCCCCACCTGTAAACTAGCTACACTGGAATCTCCTCCAGGGGCAGTACCCAGGCTCACCCAGTGTTTAAAAAGGCCTTAGGTGATTCTAATGTATATTACTGGATTGGAAAGTGTGTTGCCCTGGAGGAACCCCAAAGAGGGCGGTTTAGTTATATGACTCATATCTTCCAGTGGAGTGAACTTTAAACTGGCCTTTGAAGGCTAAGTCATGACTATGGTGTGCAGATCACTATGTGCTGTGCTTAGTCACTCTTTGTGACACACAGCCCCCCCACCCCCCGCCCCGGACTGTAGCCTGTCAGGCTTCTCTGTCCATGGGGATTCTACAGGCAAGAATACTGGAGTAGGTTGTCATTTCCTCCTCCAGGGGGTCTTCTCAATCAGGGATCAAGCCCAGGTCTCCCACATTGCAGGAGGATTCTTTACCATCTGAGCCACCATGGACAGCAAAGAGCGTCAAACACTTGATATTGGCCATCTCCCTCCCCTTCTTTCCTAAGTTCATGGTCAGTGTCACTGAGCATACATGTCATTGATCATTTCTGACTTGCTTTCCTAGAGGGCCTAGGGCTTCCCTTATGGTTCAGCTAATAAAGAATTCACCTGCAATGCAGAAGACCTGGGTTCGATCCCTGGGTTGGGAAGATCCCCTGGAGAAGGGAAAGGTTACCCACTCCAGTATTCTGGCCTGGAGAATTCCACAGACTGTATAGTCCATGGGATTGGGAAGAGTCGGACACAACTGAGTGACTTTTACTTTCACTTTCCTAGTGGGCCTAGTGCAGCTTCAGAACCCTCCCCTANGGAGAAGGGAAAGGTTACCCACTCCAGTATTCTGGCCTGGAGAATTCCACAGACTGTATAGTCCATGGGATTGGGAAGAGTCGGACACAACTGAGTGACTTTTACTTTCACTTTCCTAGTGGGCCTAGTGCAGCTTCAGAACCCTCCCCTACAGAGAGCTCTAGGAGGCCAGATATCAGAGACCCTCTCTGATGAGTGACTGATTTCCAGGGAGATACTCAGACTGCTAGAAAGAGAAAGAAGGATGAAGGATGAAAGGAGCCATCTTTGGGGAAATATAAAGCAATGAGAAGGATCTCCTCTCCCCAGCTTCTTGACTCTCAAGAGTATATTTTGATTTTCTGCAGTTTGTAAGGTTTTGGAGGGGTTGCTGTAGTCCTTCAGTTGTTCAGTTGTGTCTTACTCTTTGTGACTCCATGGGCTGCAGCACCTCAAGCTTCCCTGTCCTTCACTGTCTCCTGGAGTTTGCTCAAACTCGTGTCTATTGAGTCAATGATGCCATCCAATCATCTCATCCTCTTATATCCCCTTCTTTTCCTGCCCTCAATATTTCCCAGCATCAGCGTCTTTTCCAGTGAATCAGCTCTTCACATCAGGTGACCAAAGTATTGGCACTTCAGCTTCAGCATCAGTACTTCCAAAGAATATTCAGGGTTGATTTCCTTTAGGATTGACTGATTTGATCTCATTGCAGTCCAAGGGACTCTCAAGAGTCTTCTCTAGCACCATAGTCTGAAAGCATCAGTTCTTTGATGCTCGACCTTCTTTAGGGTCCAACTCTCACATCCGTACATGACTATTGGAAAAACCATAGCTTTATTGGCAAAGTGATGTCTCTACTTCTTAATATGCTGTCTAGGTTTGTCATAGCTTTTCTTCCAAGGAGCAAGTGTCTTTTAATTTTGTGGCTGCAGTCACCATCCAGTGATTTTGAAGCCCAAGAAAATAGTCTGTCACTGTTTCCATTTTTTTCTCTATTTATTTGCCCTGAAGTGATGGGACCAGATACCATGATCTTAGTTTTTTGAATGTTAAGTTTTAAGTCAGCTTTTTCACTCTCCTCTTTCACTTTCATCAAGAGGCTCTTTAGTTGCTTTTCACTTTCTGCCATAAGAATGGTGTCATCTGTGATATCTGAGGTTATTGATATTTCTCCTGGCAATCTTGATTCCAGTTTGTGCTTCATCCAGCCCAGCATTTCACATGATGTACTCTGCATATAAGTTAAATAAGCAGGGTGACATATACAGCCTTGACGTACTTCCTTCCCAATTTTGAACCAGTTCATTCGAGGGATGGTTCTCACATTTGGCTGAAACCCTAGAATTCTGATTCAGTACACTTGGGGTGCGAGCCAAGACTTCATATTTTTCCCTAGTCCCCCAGGGATATTTGGGGATGTTGAGTTTGAAACCCACTGCTCTAAGGTGCTCTTGAGATATCAGAAAGGTTAGGTTGGCTAGATCCATCCAGACATTTTTTAAACCAGAATTCAAAAGTTAAGCATAGAATTTAGGTTATGTTAAATTAGATAGAGATTGGTAAGAACATGTTGAGGGGGTTTTATTTAAAGCTATTTGAGGCAGAGACCTAGATACTGTTGGGAACATTTGAGTTATGCAACAGAGAGTTTGATTAAAATTAAATTCATTCTGAGGTATGGAAGCATATCCTCTTTATCCTGCTGTTTACCATGTTTTCTCACTTTACCATGTTTTTCTCTGAGGTTCCCATGTACTGATTCAGGTCATTTTGACACAGTAGCTGTTTTGTTAATCCTTTTACTGTGATTAGTTTTACTATAATGTCAGTTTCTTAGCTAACATTTCACTTGGGCCATTTTTTATTACTAACTACTTGAGGATGGTATTTTTAAAGTAAAGGAGGGTTTGATGAGGACATTTTGGCATTAAAATGTTGAACATCAAAACATTTGTCACAAGAGACTTCACATGGTCTTCAGACTCTGACTCCCAAGCGCAGGGTGGTTCTGCAAGCCTCTTACAGAATCATGGTCCTGTGAAATGTCCGGTTCCTCTGAGAAGGCCACTCCTGTGGACCTCAGATGCAGGCAGGACAGGGTTCTCGTCCTTCTCAATGTCCTCCTGAAGAGGACCTTGCAAAACCTCGGGTTCTTTTCATTCATCAACTTATGAAGACCATAGCAACTAACTGCAGGCAGTAGAGATCAAGCCCTGAAACTTTGGAGTGGGTGCACTGACAGAATATCTGAAGCAGAAGAATGAATCAGTGAGCTGGAAGATAAAATGGTGGAAATAACTTCTAAAGAACAGAATAAAGTAAAAAGAATGAAAAGAGCTGAGGACAGTCTCAGAGACCTCTGGGACAATATCAAACACACCAACATTTGAATTATAGGGGTCCCGGAAGAAGAGGAAAAAAAGGGTATGAGAAAAATTTTGAAGACATTATAGTTGAGAATTTCCCCAACATGAAAAAGGAAATAGTCAAGTCCAAGAGGGGCAACGAGTCCCATACAAGATAAATCCAAGGAGAAACATGCCAAGACACATAATAATCAAACTAACAAAGACTAATCACAAAGAGAATATTAAAAACAGCGAGGGAGAAGCAACAAGTAACATACAAGGGAAACTCCATACATTTAACAGCTGATCTTTTAGCAGAAACTCTGCAGGCCAGAAGGGAATGGCTAGATATAGTTAAAGTACTGAAAGGGAAAAATCTACAACTAAGATTACTGTACCTGGCAAGGATCTCATTCAAAATTGATGGAGGAATCAAAAGCTTTTCAGACAAGCAAAAGTTAAGGAGAATTCAGTACCACCAAACCAGCTTTACACAAATGTTTAAGGGACTTATATAGTGAAGAAATACAAGAGAAGAAAAAAGATCTATAAAATCAAACCCAAACAATTAAGAAAATGGCAATAGGAGCATATATATCAATAATTTAAATGTAAATGGATTAAACACTCCAACCAAAAGACACAGACTGGCTGAATGGATTAAAAAAAATATGCTGTCTACAAGAAACTGAAAGTCAGAGGATGGTAAGATAGACNTCAAACCCAAACAATTAAGAAAATGGCAATAGGAGCATATATATCAATAATTTAAATGTAAATGGATTAAACACTCCAACCAAAAGACACAGACTGGCTGAATGGATTAAAAAAAATATGCTGTCTACAAGAAACTGAAAGTCAGAGGATGGTAAGATAGACTCCCTGCAAATTGGAAGCAAAAGAAAGCTAGAGTAGCAGTCCTTATATTAGACAAGATAAACCTTAAAATGAAGAAGATTACAAGAGATAAGGACACTACATAATGATTGAAAGATCAATCCAAGAGAAAGACATAACAATTGTCAATATCTATGCACCCAAATAGAAGCACCTCAACACATAAGACAAACGCTAGCAGACATAAAAGGAGAAATTGACAGTAACACAATAACAGTAGGAGACTGTAACAGCCCCACTCACACCAATGAACAGCTCATCAAAACAGGAAATTTATAAGGGAATGCAAATCTTAAGTGATACATTAAATGAGATGAATGTCATTGATATCTTCAGGACATTCTATCCAAATGCAGAAGAATATGCTTTCTTCTCAAGTGGATATGGAACATTCTCCAGGATAAACCACATCTTGGGTCACAATCAAACCTCAGTAAATTTAAGAAAATTGAAATCATATCAAGCATCTTCTCTGACCACAATGCTATGAGACTAGATATCAACTACAAGAAAAAAAAAAACTGTAAGAAACACAAACACATGGAGATTAAACAACATGTTTCCAAATAACCAACAGGTTACTGAAGAAATCAAAAAGGAAATCAAACAATTTCTAGAAACATGACAATGAAAGCACGACAGCTCAAAACCTATGGACTGCAGCAAAAGCCGTTTTAAGAGGGAAGTTAATAGCAATACAATCCTACCTCAAAAAATAAGAAAAACATCGAATAGACAGCCTAACTTTACATCTAAAACAATTGGAAAAGGAAGAACAAAAGCAACCCAAAATTAGTAGAGGGAAAGAAATCATGAATATCCAAGCAGAAATAAATGAAAAAGAAATGAAAGAAACAATGGTAAAGATTTATAAAACTAAAAGCTGGTTCTTTGAGAAGATAAACAAAATTGACAAGCCTTTAGGCAGACTCATCAAGAAAAAAAGAGTAGAATCAAATCAACAAAAGTAGAAATGAAAAGGAGAGGTTACAATAGACAATGCAGAAATACAAAGGACTATAAGAGACCATTATGAACAACTATATGGCAATAAAATAGATAACGTGGAAGAAATGGACAGATTCTTAGAAAAGTTCAACCTTCCAAGACTGAACCAGGAATAAATAGAAATGATGAAAAACCCAGTCACAAGCACTGAAATTGAAGCTGTGATCAGACCCTGAATAGCCAAAGCAGTCTTGAGAAAGGAGGGTGGAGCTGGAGGAATTAACCTTCCTGACTTCAGATTATACTACAAAGCTACCATCATCGAGACAGTATGGTACTGGTACAAAAACAGAAATCTAGACCAATGAAACAAGATAGAAAGCCCAGAAATAAACCCATGCACCTGTGAGTACCTTATTTTTGATAAAGAAGGCAAGAATATACAATGCGGCAAAGATAGCCTCTTCAGTAAATGGTGCTGGGGAAACTGGACAGCTACATGTAATGAAATTAGAACACTTCCTAATACCACACACAAAGATAAACTCAAAATGGATTAAAGACCTAAATGTGAGACCAGAAACCATAAAACTCTTAGAGGAAAACATAGGCAGAACACTCAATGACATAAATCAAAGCAAGATCCTCTATGACCTACCTCCTAGAGTAATGTAAATAAAAACAAAAGTAAACAAGTGAGACCTGATTAAATTTAAAAGCTTTTGCACAGCAAAGGAAAGTATAAGCAAGGTGAAAAGACAACCCTCAGAATGGAAGAAACTAATAGCAAATGAAGCAACTGACAAAGGATTAATTTCCAAAATGTACAAGCAGCTCATACAACTCAATACCAGAAAAACAAACAACCCAATCAAAAAGCAGGAAAAAGACCTAGACAGACATACACAGCAAAGGAAAGTATAAGCAAGGTGAAAAGACAACCCTCAGAATGGAAGAAACTAATAGCAAATGAAGCAACTGACAAAGGATTAATTTCCAAAATGTACAAGCAGCTCATACAACTCAATACCAGAAAAACAAACAACCCAATCAAAAAGCAGGAAAAAGACCTAGACAGACATTTCTCCAAAGAAGACATGCAGATGGCTAACAAACACATGAAAAGATGCTCAATATCTCTCATTATTAGAGAAATGCAAATACAATTAGATATCACCTCACACTGATCAGAATGGCCATCATCAAAAAGTCTATAAACAATGCTGGAGAGGGTATGGAGAAAAGGACACTCTCTTGCACTGTTGGTGGGAATATAAACTGATACAGCCACTATGGAAGACGGTATGGAGATTCCTTAAAAAACTAGGAATAAAACCACCGTATGATATGACCCAGCAATCCCACTCCTAGGCATATACCCTGAGGAAACCAGGGTTGAAAAAGGCACATGTATCACACTGTTCATTGCAGCACTATTTACAATAGTGCTAGATGCCCATTACAACAACCTAGATGTCCATCGACAGGTGAGTGAATAAAGAAGTTGTGGTACATATGCACAATGGAATATTTCTCAGTCATAAAGAAACGCACTTGAGTCAGTTCTGATGAGATGGATGAACCTAGAACCTATTATACAGAGTGAAGTGAGTCAGAAGGACAAAGACAAATATCGTATTCTACCACACATATACAGAATCTAGAAAAATAGTACTGAAGAATTTATTTACAGGGAGCAATAGAGAAACAGACATAGAGAATAGACTTATGGACATGGGGAGAGGGGAGGAGAGGGTGAGATGTATGGAAAGAGTAATGTGGAAACTTATTACCATATGTAAAATAGATAGCCAATGGGAATTTGCTATATGGTTCAGGAAACTCAAACAGGGGCTCTGTATTAACCTAGAGGGGTGGGATAGGGAGGGAGATGGGAGGGAGGTCCAAAAGGGAGGGGATATATGTGTACCTATGGCTGATTCATGTTGAGGTTTGACAGAATAAAAAATTTTGTAATGCAATTATCCTTCAGTTAAAAAAAAAAAAACAGAAAACATTATGTATCACAAGAAATTAGTAATAACACTTCTTTTGAGGGAGTAAAACTTAAGAATTAGGGGTTTTGTTTTTTTTTTTACCTTAAGCTTCATCCCTTTTTTCATTATGCAGTTTTTAATAATCCTATATCTACAAAAATGTTGGTTTCATTGGATAATGATGCATATTTTAGCTTCCAAATGTTTCAGTTTTGCAATGGGCTAGGGCTTCCCTGGTGGCTCAGAGATTAAAGCGTCTGTCTCCAATGCAGGAGACCTGGGTTCAACCCCTGGGTTGGGAAGATCCCCTGGAGAAGGAAATGGTAACCCACTCCAGTATTCTTGCCTGGAGAATCCCATGGATGGAGAAGCCTGGTAGACTACAGTCCACGGGGTCGCAAAGAATCAGACACGACTGAGCGACTTCACTCACTCACTCACTCAGATGTTAGATATTATAGATGGGAAGGAATTCACTTCATATTTAAATTTACAGTTTATCACTCAAAAAATCTTTTTCACAAAAATGTCTTTTTAAATGTAATATTTTTTAGGGACATTGTATAGAAAACTTAAGAATTTCAGATGTTGTTACAAATAAAACAGCCCCACTGACTAGTAAACAGCTTAAAAGAAAACTTCTCTGAAACTGCACATTAAATGTGGCCATTGGTGTGTGAACTACAATGGTGTGTTAACCTATTTAATGATTTTTCAGAAGAATATCTAGAGAAAATTAAAACAAGAATAAATCAAAAAATGTATAAACCTGAAATTATAGACACCTACATTTTCAGTTATGATCCATACATGATCATTTTCTTTATGATCATTTTCTTTAGAGCACATTTTTAATACCTTTTGACTTGTATCAATACAACATCCCACTTTTACTATTATAAATAAAACACGCTACTGTTTTCTCAGTTCAATTATAGTATAATTCAGCATGAATTTTGGCAACTTCTAGGGTTTCCCTGGCTCAGAGGGTAAAGCATCTGCCTACAATGCAGGAAACCCGGGTTCGATTCCTGGGTCGGGAAGATCCCCTGGGGAAGGATATAGCAACCCACTCCAGTATTCTTGCCTGGAAAATCCCATGGATGGAGAAGCCTGGTAGGCTACAGTCTATGGAGTCGCAAAGAGTCGGACACAATTGAGTGATTTCACTTCACTTCACTTCACTTCAGGATTCACCCTAAGTCGTGAATTGTAGCATATTCTGCAGTCATGCAAAATGGGTTCTATGTTAACTTTTTCATAAATTTAAAAACCATGCAGAAATTTAATTTTTATTTTATAGTAGATTTACAATGTTGTGTTAGTTTCAGGTTTATAGCAAAGTGGGTCAGTTACACATATATACATATATCTACTCTTAAGGTTCTTTTCCTATATAGGCCATTACAGAGTATTGAATCGAGTCCCCTGTGCTATGCAGTATAATTCCTTGGTTTTGAATAGATGTCAGAACACCACTATCCTAGCTGCCCTTCCACATGTGGTACTTTTCTGATGAGTTCTCAATCTGGGTTATGCAGATAAGCAGATACTGTTCATAATGCTTTTTCACCAACAGGTGGCACTAATAATTCCCTTTATTTTCTTAGTACCCCAGGAATGATCCTTATCAAGGATTTAGGATATATCTTTTGCACTTTTCTGGAACACGACTGATTTTAAGAGTACCTAAGCCAGAAAACATCCAGCATTTCTGATCAAGTCTTCGGCATACTGCCTTTCTCTTAGATTACTGGCTCCTAGCTCTAGTCTCTTCTTTCCTTCTTTGATTGATCTTCCAACACAAGATGAGTAGAAGTCATGAGAAAAACACAGAAGGAAATACAAAATCTATTTTTAAATTAATGTTCATTTACAATGTGTTAGTTTCCACTATACACCAAAGTGAATCGGTTATACATGTAAATATATCCACTTTTTAAAAAAATTCTTTTTCCAAATAGATCATTACAGAGTATTGAGTAGAGACAAAGTCCATTTGTTGAAGTCCTTTTCCATGGGTGAAAGGATGACATTAATGTTGTCTGGACTGAAGAAGAAACCAGTTTTGAACAAATTGACTGAACATTTATTGCAGAGCTGCTCCATGCCTAATACTAGTCTATACATTTCCTGAGGTAAAAAAAAAAAAAAAATCAGGAAATGCTTGGTGGTGACAGCAGTAATGGTTCTCATTTACCTGTGTTTTGTCTGTGCACCCCAGTGCCTGGCAGATAGGAAGTGCTTAATTACTGGAGCAGCGTACACTTACCATTATTCCTTAGCCCATCTAGTCTCTTCTGCTGCTCTGTGGCACCCACACTGTGGACTCACCACTTTCTTGCACCTCCAGATGTTTTCCTCTGTTCTGTCCTCTTCTCATGCTGAGCCTTAAATCGTCAATTCTGCCATCTCCTGACACCAAGCCATCAATGTCCCTATACTAGTTTGCAGATATTTCAAATTCAACTGGTTCCATCCCACCATTTTCTCAAAAAAATATTTTCTAGTACTCAAGTTTAGCTTTTCATTTAGAAATTAAACAATTTATCTAGTTTATTCTTAAGCCTTGTTCTTTTTTAGAGTATGATCTCATTATTACGGGGTGACCAGGAGGGATGAATACCAAAACCACTGGGTCTTCCACAGAGTCAAAAGATGGTGTAATTTTGTGAAATGGAGGAAATATGCATTTTGAATGGGATTAAAAAACCTATTACTCACTTCCTTTCCTTCCTGCAGAGAGTACTGAGAACATTAAGTAATAGTTTATGATTGACTCAGCACCCCTCCCTGGAATGGTAGTCATTAAGTGTGCTCTAAAAGTGGTGCCTTCAAGGGCTGCTGAGATGGGTATGGCCAGCCTCTAGCAGCCATGAGTATGTGGGGCTTAGGAAAGCTGACCTCGAGTCTGTCAGGAATGGTACCACACTCAATTACACTCAATTAATTGTACTCAATGTACAATTCCTTTGCAGTATAATCGGATCATTGACTAAATATTTAGTGATATTAAGAAATGCTTGTTCATCATTTTAGGTATGATAATTGCAATTATATTTTAAAAAATAATTCTTATCTTTGAAAGATACATATTGAAGTTTGAATTGATGAAATGATATGATGCTTGAGTTTTGCTTCACAATAATCTAGTTCAGAGTGAGAGAGTTAGTGAGGGATATAGGTAGAAACAAG
Source organism: Oreotragus oreotragus (assembly GCA_006410675.1). Lineage (NCBI taxonomy): Eukaryota > Metazoa > Chordata > Mammalia > Artiodactyla > Bovidae > Oreotragus > Oreotragus oreotragus. The sequence goes on from SJYX01011480.1 coordinate 184,003, forward strand.
ATTGACCATAATCTTTTAATTTTTAAAGCTGGGTAATAGGCACAATATGGTGGTCCCTTACATTCTTCTCTCTACTTTTGCACAGTTTTGGAACTTTCCTTAGTAAAAACGATTTTTTTTAGATGCATGGTGCTGAGCGAGGGTTGAAATCCCATCTCTGAGTAGGAATGGGTGGGTGAGCTATAGTGCACATACCAGGTGTTGTTCTGGTTGTTCAAGACTTTAGGCTCATGCAGGGGTCCTAGGTGAGCTTACTGTTTTCCAGGCGGGACTGTGTGTCACATGTTGGTGAACATACAGCCCGTACCTGATGAATATTGAATGAGTACATGAAGGCAGAGAGGCATAAAGCTCTGACCCTCTTCTTCCTGTCTTTGCAGCGGAGCCCAGGGGGAATACGCCGGGCTGGCCTCTATCCGAGCCTACTTAGATGCGAAAGGAGAGACACACAGAACTGTGAGTATGAACCATTTGCTTACCGCTGGAGTGGGGTGGCGGGGAGAGCAGCAGTGGGTTCAACTTTAGGGTCCCTTTTGTTCTGTAGGGCACTCCCTCCAAGTCTTCTTGGAAGAAGTTGGGGAAACATATAATCAAGAAACAAATGTCTATGAAGTGGCTATTACGATCGATCCTTGCCTCTAAGACGTTTCACGGGACCATTTTGAGGAAAAACATTTTGAGATAAAAGGCTTCTTAAACCCAGTCTGTAAAAGTTAGCCAGTTGGCTGCAGAACTGCTGCCTCCAGGGAGCAAAGGGTGGAAGGGGAAGGAATGTTGCCATTCCAAGTCTCCCTCCTTGGCTCAGCCCTGGCCCCAGGCCTGGACAGAGGGCAGAGACCGAGCTTTCATTCTTCTATAACTCCTGCTGTGCCTGAGCACAATTCTTGCCCTATGTATGCTCAAAAAATATTTATTGAATAAATAAATTCCTTATTAGTGATTCTCAGCTCTCAACAACAAAAGAAGACATGGAGCAGAGTTCACGGTTCTGTTTCATCGTTTGCTTTGAGTTAGAGACTAGTCTTCAGGGTCCAGACTGCTTTTGGAGGCCCTTGTGGGACCAGCAGGTGCTAATGGGCTGCACAGACCTCCACTAATCCTGAGGCAGTGCCCTTAGCAGATGACCTAACAACCCTAAGGAGGCCTGTTTTCCTTGTGGGGGCCATGCTGACCTTGAACTTCATGAGCTGTGGAGATGGCATTAGTGGGTAGGAGTCAGGAACAAGTTACAAGTATCTGCCCAGCCTGGGGAGTTTAGAGAAAAAGGGGCTGGAGTCCTTCTGGCTGTACACAGAAGTAGGGTGCAGTTGGTGGTAGCCCAGTCTTAGTCCATTCCTAGTTTTATTAAAGCTGGAAGATTATTTATGACTAGTTACCTGGATTTTGCAGGGAAGAATTTAAATACTATTTTACTTTCCTTTCAAAAAATGGGAGGAAAAACTTTTTTCTCCCATCTTCTTGATATTGCAACTTTATCATTTTTTTCACTTGGGTTTGAATTCGATTTTCTAAGGAAGGGTTAGTTTGGAATTAAAGTTGTTTTTTGGACCTCAAAATCTCAGAGCTTTCACAGTGTCAGAAAGGAGATGTTGGGATTCTGGTTGTCCAATGAGAGGCTGCCAGATGACTGACATTTAGAGTTGCCTTTTCTATTTTTCCTCCGTGGCTTCCTTGTACTCCTTGTTGTTCGTGCCCTTTAACCGTGAAGTTTCTGGGACTCCGGGAGAGGGAGCCATTCATTCTGTGTTACCATCTCCGTGTTGCTCCTGCTTTATGGGGAAGCCGCTGGGATCCACACTGTGGTGCTTGAGGAAGGCCTGTGACCAGCTAGCGAGAAAAGGCCAGCTAAAATCCAGGTTCTGTCTACTCTGTGACGCTTCCCATCCTGCACTGGCTCCTAGTTCTCCAGGACCCCAGGAACTGTATGTCGAGGAGTTGGGGGCCAAACCAGAAAGATCACAAAAAAAGGATGAGAGACTGGGCCTGGACAGAGTTCTTCTAGGTTTCCCTGGTGGCTCAGAGGTAAAGAATTCACCTGCCAATGCAAGAGACCTAGGTTCGACCCCTGGGTCGGTTAGATCTCCTGGAGAAAGAAATGGCAACCCACTCCAGTATTCTTGCCTGGAAAATCCCATGGACGGGGGAGCCTGGTGGGCTCCAGTCCATGGATCACAAAGGAGTTGGACACTACTGTGCGACAAAACAACAGCAACATCAGCGTTCTTCTGCGACACGTGGATTCTTCTCAGCTCTTTTTCCTTCTTTGTTTTTTCCAGTCCTGCCTTCTATCTCAGTCCCCTTGTGTGTGATGCTTCCCCTGGCTCCACTGTTCACATTGCTATCACTGAAGTGTGAGGAGAGGTTGTTCCACTGAAGGACAGGGAGGAGTGGGATGCTGCCTTTTGAGGGTGGGTGAGGGAGGCAGGGACGACTACCTAGTCATTGAGCTTGTAGAGACAGAACCTTCAAGTTTGGAAATGTTGGCATCCTAAAGATTTTAATTAAACCTGACTTTTTAGTTAGAGAAGAAGAAAATGATTTATTATTCAAATAATCATGGAGGATTTTTCTGTATCAGAGATGTCCAAGACAGCTGCTCCCACATAATAGACTATAACAGAAACTAGTAAAATATATCCTGTTTTGGAAAAAAAAAAAAAATGTGTGGGGAAGTCATATGCTATAGAACCTCCTGTATTCCTGATGATTTTCTTATTTCAAACTGTTTTGGAAGTTATTTTCACATTTGCTCTTAGGTTAAATTTCAGAGGTTTCTAAAATGCAATGGCCAAATTCTTGATTTACCAGTTTAATTTGGGAGACTACAAATTATTTTAAAAACACTTATGTAAAAATTGCATGTGCCAGGCACTATCCTAAGCACTTTATAATTATTACTCATTTGTTAGTCAAATACTAATTCAGGTTTGCTGATCAGTGATTGAATTTCCTATACAAAGGGAATACATTGACCCAAACAAACTAAAAAAGCACCACCAAAACCTCCCCCAAAACCTATGTGTATTTTTCTTTTCTCAGTTGCCTGAGGCAAAGTAGTGGCCTTTAGGTTTTGGACTTGAAGTGATAAGAAATTGATTTCCCTTGCAAAGGATTTCTTCTCCTTAATCCTTCACTCACTGGCAAGTCTTCTGAAGATGAGCTGTGTTGGGTCTATGCCAGGCACACTAGGGAGTTAGAAAAATACAGAATCCACCTAAATTGGCATAAATGAACCAAAGAGAGTTAGTGTTATCTAAAATATCAAATCTAGGTTCTGTCTACCTAGGACATTGTTCTAGAACTTAGGTATTGGAAGTCCCTTACACTACCACAAATTTTAAAGTGAGGATCCACACAGAAAATCAGAAATGTCTAACAGCAACAAATCACTGGAAAAATGACTGAGACATTTTCTTCCTGCTAATCCTTATATCCCTAGACAGCGTATTAAAAAGCAGAGACAACATTTTGCCAACAAAGGTCTGTGTAGTCAAAGCTATGGTTTTTCCACTAGTCATGTGCAGATGTGAGAATTGTACCATAAAAAAGACAAGCACTCTGATGCTTTCAAACTGTGGTGCTGGATAAGACTTGAGAGTCCCCTGGACAGCAAGGAGGTCAAACCAGTTAATCCTAAAGGAAATCAACCCTGAATATTCATTGGAAGGAGTGATACTGAAGCTGAAACTCTAATACTTTGGCCACCTGATGAGAAGAAGCCGACTTATTGGAAAAGACCCTGATGCTGGGAAAGATTAAGGACAGGAGGAGAAGGGGGCAAAAGAGGATGAGATGATTGGATGGCATCACTGACTCAATGGACATAAGTTTGAGCAAACTCTGGGAGATAGTGAAAGACAGGGAAGCCTGGTGTGCTGCAATTCATGGGGTCACCATTCAAAGAAGTACTAACTGTCCACAGAAGAACAGAGTAATTTCATCTTTGCCTCTGTTGATAGTTCTCTTTGGGTCACATGCATTTTGCCTAAATAGATGGCTTTGCTGTTTTTGAGGAAACAGCTGTTAAGTTAAATTTCCCCTTCATAAGCCCATTTTTATAATGCCATCCGCTTTTCTTCATAGGGTGACAATATTGGTTCTGGAATTAAAAACAGAAACAGAATTGTTTTCAGGGCCAACTTACTTGCTTCTCCTTAGTGCTTTCTGTTGGAGGGCACTGCAGGGTGCCCTTTCCTATAGTGGGGCATCATCAGATCACACAGAGCATGTGACTTCACCTCTGGTCAAACGATTTGGGGGCAGGAAATGAAAATGATTTAAACCTGGGAATTTTAGTATTATCCCCACCAACCATCTTCCATAAGAATTCAACACATCTTTAAGCTCTTGCAATACTCTTTCTTGATCTCTTCAACTTTTTTTTTTTTTTTGAGAATTTTCATTTCCCTAATTATACTGGCAACACCAAGATCACTTTAGAAAGAGAGGAGTAGTCTCCTGTCAAAGCAAGAAATGTTTCCTCCCAGCCAAGGAGTCTTGTTTGAGGGTCCTTTTATTTATTTATTTTATTTTTTTGATCTGGTTGTGCTGCACAGCATGTGGGATCTTAGTTCCCCAACCCACATCCCCTGCATTGGAATTATGGAATCTTAACCACTGGACCACCAGAGAAGTCCCTCTAGACATTTATTTATACAGATGCCAGCCTTCTCAGGGAGTGCCTTGTGTGAGCACAGGGCAGAAACTGATGGGCATTTGTGCTTGGCTGTTCTCATGTAAGCAGAGAATCTATTGCACAGAGTAAGCGTCCAGTAATGATGACATCACTGGTGTGTTGTCACTGGGAGGCCTTGGGATATGTCTGCCATTATCTCTCCTGGGTCCCAGCAGAGCCAGGCAGAGCACTGGAGCTGTGATGTGGCATCTGAGTCCTAGAGTTTAATTTCTAATCTTTGTTCTTATAAGGTGCTTTCTACATATTATTGCTGAGGCAAGGTTAGAATAAGCCTAGGCTTGTTTTGGTGTTACTGGGATAAGGAAGGAGAGTATTAATATTCTGAAAGTCTTTAGGGAACAGTATTTGGGGATCCAGGTGTCAGCTCCTCTGTTGGACACTGTTTTGCAATATGGTAATCATGAAGTTGTAGCAGATATTAAGGCACCACTGGTCAGTTTAAATAGCGTATATGGCACCTATTGTATTTATGCTCCAAGCATTTTGTAGGACTTTTCCGTCATTATGAACTGCCTGGCGATTTTTCTCTCTTTCCTTCCTTTCATCTCATTCGTAAGGTTTGCCTCATTCCAAAGTCTGCTCATGGGACCAACCCTGCAAGTGCCCACATGGCAGGCATGAAGATTCAGCCCGTGGAGGTGGACAAATACGGAAACATCGATGCAGCTCACCTCAAGGCTATGGTACCCACCTTCCACTTACCAGATGGGGGAGGTCTGGGTTGGAAAGAAGTGGCGGGGATCAGGGATGGTTTAGGTCAACGTTATCTTCTTTTGCATTCTCATTAAAAGACTGCAGTTCCTTCTCCGAATGGGTCTAGGGAAAATGGCATAAAATCAGAAAACCTAGCCATCTCTATAAGAAAATAAAAGCAAGAGTCACATTTTTGGTCCAGAATAAAAGTGACCATAGTTTCTTTCACCTCTTCCTTCTTTAACAAGGAGGAGGTCCTTTAAACTGAAATCCCGTCCTCTAATATGTGCATGTGTAAGAAACTGAATGAATTATTCATGGTGGTAGTAAGACTAGTCCTTGCAGAATCTGCCTGCTTCCTCCTGCCCCATCTTCCTCTCCTTCCCCCATGAACAGACTGGAAGTCACAGGTATTCTCAATCTTTGTGTTGGGGACTAAAACAGAAATGTAGATTTTGCTGATGTTTGTGATGGTCCCAGCCATTACTTGCTAAATTTCAGGCAACATTCCATCCTCCTTCCTGCAACACCAACCCCCACTCCCAAACTCCCAACCTCCCAACCTTCAGGAAGATGTTGCCTAGCAACCATATCTGCTTTCCACTGGTGGACTGGAGGCTGCATCTTAAGAGGGAAGGAGATTGAATGGCAATGCGATTTTGTTGGGGTTATTAGGCATGGAGACTGAAAACTTCATGTAACTACCTTCAAAAGGAAGATAAAAACAAACAAAACTACTTATATCTCACATCCACCTCCCCACTTCCCATTGCTTCATAAAGTTTTTACCAATAAATATTCTGTGTCAAAATGTGTAATTATTAAGTGTCTCCAATATAGGATATGATTTTAAATTTTTGTTTGTTTGTTTTGTTTTGATGTGAGCCTCTTCTCTGACTTGCTGGTCAAAAAAACAGGAACATGTCTTTCATATATGCTTGCCTTCTGTCAAAAGGAAAAATGATGTTTGTTTGTTTGTTTTAAATCAGAGCAGAATATTCCTAGTGGGAATTCTAATTTCAATAGAATGGGAGGGAAAGTGGATAGAATGGATTTGGCAAAATGAGCATAGGAAGATGAACTATGAGAATTGACTTTTCTGGAACCAGAAAAAATCTGAAATAATTATTGAGATAATTTGAACCAAAGGAAAACCACTTCAGAGAATTCAGTCCAAAATAGCCAGAAATCTTCTGAACAGTTTTTGGTCTTGACCATGGAGACTTAGTCTAAGGGAGTCTTGTTATTTCTTGAGAATGACTTATGAAGGCAGAAATGGCTATGGACCTTCTATTAGTGGCATCCTACATTGAGGCAGTTTGAGAAATGAAAAGACCAAGACTTCGTCTTTCTTAATCCTTTAAAAAATGAGCAGTTGGTTAAGAAAGAAACTTTTCCTCTCATTACCTCCCTCTGCCCCTTTTCTGTCTCACAGGTGGATAAACACAAGGAGAACTTAGCAGCAATCATGATTACATACCCATCCACCAATGGAGTGTTTGAAGAAAACATTGGAGACGTGTGTGACCTGATCCACCAACATGGAGGCCAGGTCTACCTGGATGGGGCCAACATGAACGCTCAGGTGGGCAACACAAGAAGACGGTTATGAAAAGAAAATTGTCTCATCTTCTTGACAGTTGTCTTAAAACATGACGCTGAATTCAGAACAGAGACTGACTTTCTATATTGCCAAATCAAAATATGTACTACAATTTCACTGAGATTACAGATCCTGGTGCGGCGGTAAAGAATATCTACCCTGCCACTGCAGGAGACACAAGAGACATGGGTTCGATCCCTGGGTTGGGAAGATCCCTTGGAGTAGGAAATGGCAACCCACTCTAGTATTCTTGCCTGGAAAATTTCATGGACAGGGGGGCCTGGCAGACTATAGTCCATGGGGTTGCAAAGAGTCAGACACGAGTGAGTGACCGTGCTCATGCATGGCACGGGCACGCGTGCATGCACACACACACACACACACACACACACACACACACACACACCTCCCAAGGAGGTCATGAAGTCACAGGGGACGCTGAGGAGGAAGTAAAAAGGTTGAAGGGAAGCAGGGAGTGAGCTGCACTTTCTAAGCTTGTGGCAGGGAGGGACGGGGGCGACCTCTAAAGGCGAGAAGGTCACCTGATTCCCTTCCTGAGGGAATCAACACCCAAGGTTTGGCCCCTGGTGGATACTGAGCTCCCATGACCTTGGACTAGCTTCAGTTTCGTCAGCGTAAAACAGCTGCACACCTCTGGCTCTGAAGGGCTGATCCTGACTACTTGCTGGGCTGTGTGTGTGTAGGGGGTGGTCTGTGTGACGTTTGGCTGTTGTTCAGTCGAGCAGTTGTTTCTGACTCTGCCACCCCATGGACGGCAGCATGCCAGGCCTCTCTGTGACTCAGTATCTCCTGAAGATTTCTCAAGTTCGTGTCCATTGCATCGGTGATACCATCCAGCCATCTCATCCTCTGATGCCCTCTCTCCTGCCCTCAATCTTTTCCAGCATCAGTGACTTTTCCAGTGAGTCGGCTGTTAGCATGACCAAAATACTGGAGTTTCAGCTTCAGCATCAGTCCTTCCAACAAGTATTCAGTGTTGATTTCCCTTTAGATTGATTGGTTTGATCTTGCTGTCTGAGGTACTCTCAGGAGTCTTCTCTAGCACCACAGTTCGAAGGCATCAGTTCTTCAATACTTCGCCTTCTTTAGAGTCTGTGTGACACGTGCCTTTGAGGAAATGCTTTAGGGAGATTTTGGAGGGCAGGGACTCATCATCTTCTCAACTCCCTCTCCTTTTTTTTTTTTTTTTTAAACTATTTCAGACTCTTTCATTAAAAATTTTTTTTAATTTGTTTTTTTTTTTTGGCCCCAGTGAGTGGCATGTGTGGTCTAACCCCAACCAGGGATTGAACCAGCACCCCTTGCATTGGAATTATGGAGTCTTAACCACTGGATTGCTAGGGAAGTCCCAGTTTCAGACTCTTTCTGTTTTTCTTTGCTTCTATCTGATCTCTTTTGAGCAGTCCAGGGATTGTCTATTGATTCAATAGCATAAATGAGTCTTGTAGTTTTTATCACATCCACAATTAGTTCAAATGCCAAAGTGGCAGGAACACCTGTTGAATGTTGTGGCTGGTACCAGGATGGTCTCAGGAAAACTGCCAGGCTCCCTTCCTCTCTCTCAGCTCAATATTCTCTCAGATAGCCTTCCAGCCTTCTATATCCACGTGTCCTAAGGGGCCCTTCAGTAAAGTGTGTGATACCCAAAGCTGGGGTGCTAGACATGCTGGGGTGAAATTGCCTGTTTCAGTAGACGGAAAAGCCTATACTTCCCCTCCCCGTTCTTGGGGGTGGATAATTAGGAGTTGATGGTATATTCAGATCATACTTTAAAATCTAAATGGTCAATTGCTGTTTCCATAGACACTGCAGGGTGTGCTGCATGCATTGGAATTATGGAGTCTTAACCACTGGATTGCTAGGGAAGTCCCAGTTTCAGACTCTTTCTGTTTTTCTTTGCTTCTATCTGATCTCTTTTGAGCAGTCCAGGGATTGTCTATTGATTCAATAGCATAAATGAGTCTTGTAGTTTTTATCACATCCACAATTAGTTCAAATGCCAAAGTGGCAGGAACACCTGTTGAATGTTGTGGCTGGTACCAGGATGGTCTCAGGAAAACTGCCAGGCTCCCTTCCTCTCTCTCAGCTCAATATTCTCTCAGATAGCCTTCCAGCCTTCTATATCCACGTGTCCTAAGGGGCCCTTCAGTAAAGTGTGTGATACCCAAAGCTGGGGTGCTAGACATGCTGGGGTGAAATTGCCTGTTTCAGTAGACGGAAAAGCCTATACTTCCCCTCCCCGTTCTTGGGGGTGGATAATTAGGAGTTGATGGTATATTCAGATCATACTTTAAAATCTAAATGGTCAATTGCTGTTTCCATAGACACTGCAGGGTGTGCTGCCTGTGGGATATCGGGTTTGAGCTGCCGTCTAAGGACATTTCTGTGCACATCTCCTCCTGCCTCTCCTCTCAGGGGAGCAGGATGGCTGTCTCTCCAGAGCACCCTTTTGAGCTCTTGACTTTTGTTTTTGGTTCTTTCCCTTTTTGACAGGTGGGAATCTGTCGTCCAGGAGACTTTGGGTCTGATGTCTCACACCTTAATCTTCACAAGACCTTCTGCATTCCCCATGGAGGTGGTGGCCCTGGCATGGGGCCCATTGGAGTGTGAGTTCTGGGCCCAGGTTTTGGGATGGCTTTGAAGACTTAAGAATCAGAGATTGGCCCCACACTCTTCTTCTCATCGAGGACTTCAGGTGTCCGGATACCTTCACGTGTAGTGTGCCTTTAGGGGCTGGCTGATGAGGAGTGAACAGGGTGCTTTCAAGGAGCTTTCAATGGGAAGCAAACATAGATTTTATTAATCACGGTGTGTATGGCCACACTCAGCTCCCAGTCATGTATAGACAGAGCAGGTTTATTAACAGAGAAATGAATAGTAAGCTTTACTGGAGCATTATGGGTAAGAACTGGTATATTAGCACATAGAAGGGTCTCTTGCACTTTTTTTTTTTTACTTTGCAATATTGTGTTGGTTTTGCCATACATCAACGTGAATCTGTCACACGTATACACGTGTTCCCCATCCTGAACCTCCCTCCCTTTTCCCTCCCCGTACCATCCTTCTGGGGACTGATGCACTGGGATGACTCTCTTGGACTTTAATTTAGACTTCCAAGCAGCTTTATTTTTAAAATCGCTTATGGTTACATCTGAGGATCTATCATATAACATGGTGGCTAAAATTGATAACACTATTGTATAACTAAAATTTGCTAAAGGAGTAGAACTCAAATGTCCCCCTGCCAAAAAAGGAAATTGGGTGTAATATTTTGGACACTGAATTCTTATTACATCTGGGATAAGTAGGAAGGAAACAAACCTTATTACTAGAAATAATTGGATGAAGTCAGAATAAGACTAAAGCAATATCTTGGAGCAGTTGGTAACTTTTTAAACTGAAATCAAATCATCTCATGGAAATGATGCTGAGCAACCATTTCCTGAGCGTCTTCCTTTTTCCCAAAATGTGCAGAAGGGGCCATTCTTCAGGGATATGGGGAGCCCGGCCCCCTTGGGTTTTCTTCTTTCCTTTTTGATTCCTGTTTTCTGTGTAAGCAGCAGGGTCGCAGTGGTTCAGCTGTGGGGGAAGTTGGGCAACTGATGTTCACAGGCTGGCCTGTGATTGTCACCCTATGGGGCATCTCAGCAGCATCCTTCTATATCCCTTAGATGCGTTGAGAAAGAGTGTGGGGCCAGGGCAGGGAGGGAGAGGGTGTGAGGGGCTGGGATGTCTCCATATCCTCATGGGCCCATAGCTCTGCATGCTGTTCCAGGCTGCCTGCCTCTCCCCAGCTCTCCCCAGCTCTCCCCAGTACTTGTTTGAGCTGCTAGGATGCTGATGGCTGGTGAGCCATGCCTCCAGCAGAGGAGGAAGGAAAGCAGACTTCCTGAACATCTGCCCTTTAGCAGGTACCGGGTCCCTTCTGTGTCAGAGTTCCTTTGCTAGGAATAGAGCTTCCTGAGAGGGCCCAGGACCTGCCTGTTTGGTTAGACCAGATCTTTTTAACATCTTCTAAATTTGTATTGAAAAAAATATATACAGGAAGAAGCATCTTGTTCCTTTTCTGCCTAATCATCCCATCATTTCGGTAAAACCAAGTGAAGATGCCCAGGCTTTGGGCACCGTCAGCGCAGCCCCGTGGGGCTCCAGTTGCATCTTGCCCATTTCATGGGCTTATATTAAGGTGAGGCTTGCTAATCTGTGTTAGATGGTTTGAGGGGAGTGATGTGTGGAGGGGGACCTGAGACTGCAGATTCCTTCCTGACTTAAAAATGAAGAAATCCATGTTCGAGATGCGGTTCAGTGAAAATTGCTGACAACTTGAGTGGAAGAAACTGTCCTAAAGAGATCAGCTAAAATTCATTTTATCTTTTCTTCATCAGACTGTTTTCCTTTGGGTTCTCACAGTGGGTTTAACACCAGAGAAACTGACATGCCAGATATATTTTTCTAGACAGAGCTAAGAACTGTGAGTCATATGGATGTTTTGGCCACGTCATTTGGTTTCCTGTAGAATTTGTACAGCCCCTCACAAGCGAAAAACAGTGCATATACTAATTATTACACTTGGTTGAGATCCTGGGATAAGTTTTAGGAATACATCTCATTTCACTTTGTATTTCTTGGGAGCCTGGAGGATAAGATGAAAATAGCAGAAATTCACTTATGCAAGGGTTTTTCCCAAAGCTCTTTGCCCTTTAGGGCCTGCGGAACTATATTCTCAAAGGTAATTAGACTTTGCCATATAACGGGCTTCCTTCTTTTGTGTTTTTCAAAAAACAACAACAAAAACAAACAAACAAAAACCCCAAAACACATTAGGGTCAGAGTTTATTTTATGCAGTTCTTATTAAACTAGCCTGCCTACCTCCTGAGCTGACAAGATCGCGCACTGGATAGGAGCACTTCTTCAGCCAGTAATTAGAGCAGTCTTCCCCGACTGGTTCCCCTCCTGAGAGAAAGCGAGGATATGGAGAAATAAACCCCAAACTCAGCTATGCTCATCTTGCCGGATGACTCTCTGGGCTGGTTGTTATTCTTGAAAGTGTGGCATTTATGATTCTTAATGAAAACTTTCTGGGAAGCTGGGACAACAGTTCTGTACCCCAGAGACCAAAACCTGCATTTTCAAATCATACTCGAGTTGTTTTGCAAATAGCAACAAGAACAGTCATCATAAAGGTCTGCTTCTTTGCAAACAGAATCTTAATCCCCAGCTTCCTTTTGGTCTCTGTGAACCTGAGTCATTTGTTATGGAATGTTATTTGGGTTAGAGATGATTTTCCACATATAGAAAATAAATGCCCTAGGGCTGGTTTGGCTGTGTGCCAGATACACCAGACAGACTCAATTTAAGAATGAAATAAATATGGTAGGGTTTCAGCCACCCCTCCTACCTTGGGCCCTTTCTTTATTTCAGGCTGTTGTTACTTATCACCAGGACTGTAGAATCAGCGTCTTCTCTCCTTTATGCAGCTCTTCTCATATACTCCCGACAGAACTGCTAGATTTCCGCTAAGACTCTCCATCCTCTCCTGGCGTCCCTTGGCCGCTACCACTGGATGTCCCAGCCCAAACAAAATCTTTAGGAGATTCTCCCCAAAATGCACTTTCTCAGGCCCCATTTCAAAGAGAATCAATTCAGTATAGGCAGGTAGAACTGCGGCCATAAAGTTGCTCAGACTCTGATGCACTGGTCCAGAGGCAGAGGCCAAGACCAGGTCTGTCCCACCAAGGATTTGAGGCTTGTGAGAGGTGGTCACAGCCTACCTGGCTCGACAGCAATGCCCAGGCTGCAACCACGGGCCTTCCTTCCATACCTTTGTTTCTGCTATTATTCTCACCTAGAGTGTCTTCCCCTTTCTCTTTGTCTGTCCAAATTCTACCCATTTTCAAGTTTCTACTCAAGTTCTAGCTCTCACTCTGGAAACCCTTCTTAGGCCAATCTGGCTGAGCGTGTCCTCTCCTTATTTTGGACTTTGATATCCCTGCTCTGTTATTTCATTTGTTTTACATCATTTTTGTTTTAACATATATCAAGCCTCTACCATCTTAGGTGTTCTGGGAAGAAAATAGACAGGACAAATTGGTACAGTCTTGGTTTTAAACTCTTTCCTGGTGATGCTATCCCCATAAAATCATAGGGACTTATGAACCACCAGAAAAGGGTAAGATTGAGAACCTTTCAGTTGTTAAACATAAAAACCTGAACTATGGACAATTGAAACACAAACCATACAAAATGGATTCAGAGGGGATTTTAGCCAAGATCCCTCAAGATTCCTGGCAATTATCAAGGCATCTCAAATTCACAATGAACAACCAAACAGAAACTCCTCAAAAACAGTTCTTTTTCTTGGGTAAATAAGGCGATAGTCAGCAGTCAGTTTTTCCCCGTTCTAAGCTTTTTAACTACAATAAAAAACATAAAATTACTGTTCAAAGAGGGAAACCAACAGTTATTTTAGGCTTAGAGAAGACTGAGAGATATCTTAGGATATTTCACTCCGCTGCAATCCAGAGAGCGCTGGGGAGCTGACTTCTTTTCATCTGGGGATGTCTTTGGTTAGTGTCCACTGGGTGTCTGTGTTCCATGGTTGATGACTATTTTTTCCTCTGTTGCAGATGATGGGAGGCAAGGGCCTTAAACAGGCCACAGAGATTGCTATTTTGAATGCAAACTACATGGCCAAACGATTAGAAAAGCACTACAGAGTCCTTTTCCGGGGTGCGAGAGGCAAGTATGAACTTCAGCCTATATTCACTTTGGCTTTTTTCATGGCCAAACCAACTTTGACCTAGTGGATGTGACTTGCAGAAGTGGGTGGGAAACTGGAAGTAAAGCCTTGAGGTACTGGAAGTAACTTCCATTTAGTAAACAACTTAGGGACATTGGTGGGGCTCTGCCATGCACTTAGTCTCACAACAAGGACCACACCATAGAGAGACATACGAAATCCCATGAGCTTCTTATCTCCCCTACAGCCATGAGGATGAGTGGAATAATTCTAGTTGGGAGAGCCTTCTGGGAGGAGCCTTTTGAGATAAGCCTTGAAAGGAAGCCCAGCAGAACCCCAGTAAACAGAGATTAGGAGCAAGCTGGAGAGAAAGGAGTTGTCTGAATCTTGGGTGGGTTGAAGGATGGGATAGGAGGAGAGGGAGCATGGGCCTTGAGGGTCATGGAAGGCTCTGGATTCCACCCTTGGGCCAGAAAGGTTTCTGAGCAGGGGAATGACAGGATTAAGAGGATGTTAATATCATCAAGACAGTGGCAGAGGATGAACTGCAGTTTGAAGTAGAATCAGAGGACTTATGTACTAATTAGCTGAGAGTGAAAACCTTTTAGGGAAGCCTCTATAGCTTATCATAGGGCTTCCCTGGTGGCTCAGAGGTTAAAGTGTCTGCCTGCAATGCGGGAGACCTGGGTTCGATCCCTGGGTCGGGAAGATCCCCTGGAGAAGGAAATGGCAATCCACTCCAGTATTCTTGCCTGGAGAATCCCATGGGCAGAGAAGCCTAGTAGGTTTCAGTCCACGGGGTCGCAAAGAGTCGGACACGACTGAGCGACTTCACCTTCACCTTCTATAGCTTATCATAGGGCTTCCCTGGTGGCTCAGAGGTTAAAGTGTCTGCCTCAGTGCGGGAGTTCAGTTCAGTTCAGTCGCTCAGTCGTGTCCGACTCTTTGCAACCCCATGAATCGCAGCACGCCAGGCCTCCCTGTTCATCATCAACTCCCGGAGTTCACTCAGACTCACGTCCGTCGAGTCCGTGATGCCATCCAGCCATCTCATCCTCAGTCCCCTTCTCCTCCTGCCCCCAATGCCTCCCAGCATCAGAGTCTTTTTCAATGAGTCAACTCTTCGCATGAGGTGGCCAAAGTACTGGAGTTTCAGCTTTAGCATCATTCCTTCCAAAGAAATCTCAGGGTTGATCTCCTTCAGAATGGACTGGTTGGATCTCCTTGTAGTCCAAGGGACTCTCAAGAGTCTTCTCCAACACCACACTTCAAAAGCATCAATTCTTCAGCACTCCACCTTCTTCACAGTCCAACTTTCACATCCATACATGACCACAGGAAAAACCATAGCCTTGACTAGGCGGACCTTAGTCGGCAAAGTAATG
>SJYX01011480.1:201307-213544 GCA_006410675.1 Oreotragus oreotragus
TTCAGGTATGACCTAAATCAAATCCCTTATGATTATACAGTGGGAGTGAGAAATAGATTTAAGGGCCTAGATCTGATAGATAGAGTTCCTGATGAACTATGGATGGAGGTTCGTGACATTGTACAGGAGACAGGGATCAAGACCATCCCCATGGAAAAGAAATGCAAGAAAGCAAAGTGGCTGTCTGTGGAGGCCTTACAAATAGCTGTGAAAACAAGAGAATCAAAAAGCAAAGGAGAAAAGGAAAGATATAAGCATCTGAATGCAGAGTTCCAAAGGATAACAAGAAGAGATAAGAAAGCCTTCTTCAGCAATCAGTGCAAAGAAATAGAGGAAAAGAGCAGAATGGGAAAGACTAGAGATCTCTTCAAGAGAATTGGAGATACCAAGGGAACATTTCATGCAAAGATAGGCTCGATAAAGGACAGAAATGGTATGGACCTAACAGAAGCAGAAGATACTAAGAAGAGGTGGCAAGAATACACAGAAGAACTGTACAAAAAAGATCTTCACGACCCAGATAATCATGATGATGTGATCGCTAATCTAGAGCCAGACATCTTGGAATGTGAAGTCAAGTGGGCCTTAGAAAGCATCACTACAAGCAAAGCTAGTGGTGGTGACGGAATTCCAGTTGAGCTGTTTCAAATCCTGGAAGATGATGCTGTGAAAGTGCTGCGCTCAATATGCCAGCAAATTTGGAAAACTCAGCAGTGGCCGCAGGACTGGAAAAGGTCAGTTTTCATTCCAATCCCAAGGAAAGGCAATGCAAAAGAATGCTCAAACTACCGCACAATTGCACTCATCTCACATGCTAGTAAAGTAATGCTCAAAACTCTCCAAGCCAGGCTTCAGCAATACGTGAACCATAAACTCCCTGATGTTCAAGCTGGTTTTAGAAAAGGCAGAGGAACCAGAGATCAAATTGCCAACATCCGCTGGATCATGGAAAAAGCAAGAGAGTTTCAGAAAAACATCTATTTCTGCTTTATTGATATGCCAAAGCCTTTGACTGTGTGCATCACAATAAACTGTGGAAAATTCTGAAAGAGATGGGAATACCAGACAATCTAACCAGCCTCTTGAGAAATCTGTATGCAGTGCGGGAGACCTGGGTTCAATCCCTGGGTCAGGAAGATCCCCTGGAGAAGGAAATGGCAACCCACTCCAGTATTCTTGCCTGAGAGAATCCCATGGGCAGAGGAGCTTGGTGGGCTATAGTCCACGGGGTCACAAAAAGTCGGACACGACTGAGCAACTTCACTTTCACTTTCTTTAGCTTATCATGGAGGGAGGGAGACAGAGATGGAGGGACTAGGTCTACCTGGAAGTGACGGGAGGGGCTGGCGTGGGTTGACTTGCAGAGGTGTGGCCTTGGGCACAGAGTCTGAGAGCAGACTTTTCCTTGGTGAGACCCAAGGAAACCATATTCAGAAACCAGAGCGAAACCTCTCAAGCAGATGGCTGCATGGAACGGATGCAGGAAAAGCAGCTTGGTGAGGGGGCACCTGCACTGAGGCAGCGTCAGGCTCCCCACGTCCTACCCACTGGCGTTGCCCTGGCACCCATCCTTCCTGCCTCTGCTCTGGCCACACCTCCTCCCTGAGGCTGCCCTTTCCTTTCCTGGTGGCGAGAACTGCTCCTCTCGGCTCTTTCCACCACAAGGAGTTTCCCACTGACTCGGCTCACTCCTGTAGACCTGGAGCTCCTGCAGTGGGGAGGCTGTGCCTGCCTCAGTCCTTGGCGTCGTGTCAGCACAACACACACAGTCAGCACACGTGGGTGGTCTTGTGTGACATGGAGGCACAGCTGAAGAGCAGGTGGCTGGCCTTTCAAGTCTTTAAAAGAACCCATCCCTTTCACAGTTAGGAAGCCTTCTGTCACCTTTGAAAGCAGTTAGGGCCAACAGCAAGGCAAGGGCCAGGTGGAAAGGGGCTGAGACATGGACTGAGGTCAGGAGAAGGCAGACACTTTCATGGTTTGGGGGCTTTACTGTGAAGGCGGCGGGAGCTGCTGCAATAGGATGCAGCTTCATTTATTTTTAAATAAGAGAATAAAGTGATTTTAAGCTGCCAGGGGAAAGGCTGTGAAGAGTTGAGAGTGAAGCTACTGTAGAGGGAATAATAGGAGAGGCATCAAGTCACCCTGGAGGTGGTGGGAGGGGTTGCCCTGAGAGTCGGGAGGGCAGGACCTGATTGTGGGTGTTCTTCGGAGAGCAGGGACCAACGGGTGTTGAGCCTGGAGCAGAGAAAGCAGCGAGCAGTCAATAACCAGTGTTCAGTCCCAGGGCCACAGCAGCAAGGCCCTGCTTCGTCTCTTGGCCTGTGTGCATCTCCATCTGTAATCTTTAATTTAAAGACTGATCTTGCTTTGTGAATATGTATCCACAAGGGTGGTTCCAGAGTTTGAAAATAGAAAAGAACTAAATAATCAGGAGCTCTGGTTAGCAATGCTCCCCAGAGAGGAGAAAAGAACGCTGTGGGCAATATGTCTCTAAGCAACACAATGAAATGCTTCTGAAGTGGGTATTAAAGAAGCTACAAGAGCTACTAATTAATTCAAATATAGCTCCTGTGCTGTGAGATGCATCCTGCTTCTGTATTGACCTTCAGGATCGCATCAGTCTTGGTTTGGTCTGGCTATATAAGTCATGTGCATGTGCTCAACATGGAAAATTTGGACAAAGAAGTTTGAGGGAGAAAATGGAAATGACCCATGGTTTCATCAAGCAGACGTAACGGCTTAATATTTTGTTGTATTTCTTCCCACCGTACTTTCAGACAGTTGAGATCATATTACAAGCAGCTTATATCTTGTTTTTCAAACTTTCTTTTCTATCATGATCATCTCCCTTGTCATCAAATGTCCTTTGAAAGCGGCTCTATCCATTCTATGGTGTGTTTCATGTGTCAGATTCCATGGGGTCCCTCACCACCGCCACATTATTTGTAACAAGGCTGCTATGAATACCTTTTCCTTAGTTTCTCTTTTTAACACCCAATTATCTACATAAGTTAGAGTTGTAGAAGATAAATTATCTCAGGATATGAATGCATTTACGCACTTGAAATGTTTGACCTTGTCTCCCCCGAGATCCTAATTCAAACTTACTTCACATTAACAGCCTGTGAGTGACCATCACCCCAGGGCCCAGTGAACACCAAGTGCTAGGCTGGGAGCACAAACCAAACCCAGAATGTCTTTGCCAATGTGATGCATGGAAATAATCTTTTTGCTTTAATTTACATGGTATAGGGTACTTTTTCCCTAATTGTTAAATCATTTTTTATTTAATACGTCCTTAGGATTAAGTTTGACAACTTCATTGAAATAGGATTCACGTACCATGCAGATCACCCACTGAATTTCAGTGGTTTAGTGTGTTCACAGAGTTGTGAGATGCAAACCTGAGTTCCTTAGAGCGAGAATGAATGTGGTGTGGACCGCACGGGGGAAGATGGTAGTCCAGGAGAGGAAAGTGAGCAAGCTAGTACCGATCAGGCGCCTGCCGTGTGCTCGGCAGTGAGCAACCATTTTAGGCAGAGGCTGTCCCAGGAGGCTTGTAACACAAAAAGATGGATGAAATTTCCATTTGTTTTGACATTTTATCCCAGAATGAAATAATGAATTGTATTTCTCATCCCAAGCAGAAATAGATTGGTGATTACAGACTTTATTACCCAATCCCAAAGTTCATGAAACAAAACTTGTCTCGTGTTTGGTCTGGTAAACACATTCATTACACAATCAGAGGTTTGGTATTTTAGGGCCTAAAAAAGAATGATCACTGTACCTCCTGATGGCCCAAAATAGAAATGTTCTTAATAAACACTTTGTATTCCAGATTGTCTAATGGCGATATTAGAAGACTGTTACTCTTCTTAATCATAGTTACCAGCTTTAAATAAGGCTGGAATTATGGACAACTGTCAGGCAATAATTTTAGTGAACTACAGGCATTCTTTTCCCACCCCCATTTTTTTTTTTTTTTTTTGCAGAGCAGTAAGACTTGGCGGATCTTAGCTCTCCAACCAGGGATAGAATCCATGGCCCCTGCAGTGGCAGCATGGAGTCTTAACCATGGGGCCACCAGGAAAGTCCTCAGGCTTCCCTTAATGAGCCATGTCTTTGAGAGATTTGAAAATACCAGCTAAACTTGTTGAGGCTTAGGGTTTTGTGAAGCAAGGAATTGATAGGCAAGAATTGGATGGGGAGCAGCAGTAGTATTTATTCTGCAAGGATGAGGAAAGGAATTGCCTCAGGTAAACAGAGGCATTTTGAAAGTAGGAATTGAAAATGTTCACAAGTGTCTGCTTTTGATCTAAAGACTTCTTGTCAGTGGAGCAGACCATTTTCTTAGTGTCTGTTTTTTCTTTATGTTTCAACTTCTTAAATGCTTGTCCCTTTCTGACCTTAGACAAATCTTAACTCTCCCTGGAAATTCTTGTCCTTGAGGAGTTTCCCTGGTGGCCTTTATAGGACAGTGGACATGGGCTTCAGAGGCTGCACCCTTGCAACCCTGGCTGGGAAGTGACCTCCAGAGGCCAGGGGCCCCACCCCCCTGACCTCATTCCCAGGAAAACTGGCCTCTTGATGCTGTTTTTTGTGGTCCCTGGATTGCAACTGAAAAGCATGACTGAGTGTCGATTGCCCACCCAAGCTTTCTAATTAGCTAGTGAGTTCCATTTATTTCTAGGCACTCACTCTGAGGATGCAGGAAAAGTAAGTTCCAGTTTAGGTGCTTAGAAGTTGTCTTTCTATAGCTCTTTCCCAGGTCATCCTCAGCCTTGTAAGGTAATTCACGAGGGGTTGGGAGAGGGATGTTCCAAGCGTAGAGCCAAGCCACTTCTATTTTGCTTTTGTCATCTACTCGCAGCCCTGGCCTCTTTCCTTGCTCCTTTGGCTTGTTATCTTTTCAGACTCTCAGTTATAGTCATGATTAGGCCCCGAGGAAACACTCACTGAAACTAAAACTTGCACTAATCAGTTTATACAATTTCTACTTCAGATTCCTCTGACTCACCATATGCCATAGAAGATTTGTATATCTTTTCTCCCTAAAAGAAGGCCTCCCTGGTGGCTCAGAGGATAAAGCATCTGCCTGACCTAAAAACTGCAAACAAAGATGATCATCTAAGGGTCTGGCCCCCAGCAACCATGAAGTTTAAATGTCACCCCTTTACAGACTCAAGTAGAGACAGACAGAAGAGAGAGATGCTGAAATCCCACTAACAGTTTCCATTTGAACATATTAGAATATGGATTTAGAAAATAACATCTGAACCTCATTTTGGAAATGGAACTCTTCCCAAACCACTTGGCCGTGGCAGGAGCCTCTGCAGATGAAGTCTTGCTTTAGCAGCGCTGGACTGGGCTGGGCTGGGCTTGATGGGGCCTTTCAGTAACTGAACCTTTGCTTGAAAGACTGTGCTGTCTGCCGGCCAGCAAGAGAGACTCCTCCCCATCATGAGCCTGTCTCCTCCTCCCCTCCTGCCAGCTGAGTGTTCCACAGAGCAGAGCAGAGCAGTGAGCTCCATTAGCCTTTTTCTTTGAGTTGTTGTTACAATGCCAGGGTGGTTGCCAGAACCTCAGAAAAGAAGGGTTGAAGCTCAAGGCTTGGCTCCCCAATTGCGGTAGCATAGTGGGGCATTTAGGATTCCTGAAATTAATAGTTGATGAGGAGTTAAATAATTTCAGTTTTCCCCCTGAATATTCCAGCTGGTCATTTCTTTAAGGCAATTTTTTTTCCCTCTAAATTTATCTACCTCTCAATACATTTTTCTCCTTTTGAACCATACTCCTTACTATTGAATCCTCATCATTGTTAGAAAGCTTGTTTTAAAGATATTTGGTGACAGTATATTCAAAGTCTTAGGGTCTCATACTTTTATTTACAAACAAAGCCAACTCCTTCATATGTATTCATCACACAAGAAGCAGAGCAGTTCACAGATTTTGTCTTCAGGGGCTGTTAATAACCGGAGCTATTCTCCTCAGAATAGAAGTTATGACTGCTCCAAGTATCTTTAAGTAGACTGATTGTTTGCTGAGAATCAGGATAGCGGGTTAAGAAGGAGTGCATTATTTTTTACTGAGTAGATACTTTCCTTGAAGATAATTCATCAGTTATGTAGGCCATGGCATTTGGGAAACTCCCAGGCATGTTGTTCTATTTAAGAATGCTGACTTGGTGGTTTATTCCTGATGTTGGATGGGTGGTCAACAGCTTATACTGGGGAGATGGTGGCCTGAGCCTAGAGAAGCAAAGTGAACTGACCGCCGCAAGACTTCAGCCTCTTCAGCTCCTTGCCACTTGTGGTGTGCTGTTCAACAGCCTTATTTCTAATTCTCAGTCTGAAGCCTGAAACTGAAACCTCATAAGCCCCTTTGAAGAATCATATCAAATTCTGTCTTATACATATACGTTTAGTATATATTTACCTGCCCACAGAAGAAACCATGAATTGGATTTTGGGAGCAAACTTGTTGAAAAATGTATCAGTGGAGTTTTAACACTAGAAATATTTTATATAAAAGGACCAGGCATGATGACATGTTAAACTGTTGCAAGTAGATTTTTGATCTTTTGAGTAAAAATGGTCTCATCCCCAGGGACGTTAGTAAGCCTTCCAGCTCCTGTCTTGCCTGCCACCGGCTTGCTGGTTTGTGGGTGTGTGGAACAGTGAGGATGGAGCAAATCGGCATGACATGCTAACAGTTTTTGTATGTAATAAGAGCAGATGAAGGCTTTATTGTCAACTATAACTTGCCAAGTACCCATTGTTCCTTGGTCCTCAATGATATGCATTAAAAAGTGGATTTATTTGTTCATTTTCTTGGGTAAAATAACAAGCTGTTAATTGTGAACGGAAATAATTTTTCTCAACAGGATATGTGGCTCATGAATTTATTTTGGATACAAGACCCTTCAAAAAGTCTGCAAATATCGAGGCTGTGGATGTGGCCAAGAGGCTTCAAGATTATGGTGAGTGGTCTCACAGGAAAGACCCCCTTAAGGAAAACTTGGGTTTCTGACATTTATGCAGCTGCCTATCCTAGTTATGGACCACAGACTGAATGTGTTTGCGCCACAGTAGACTCATCCATAGGCTAAATGGCGAGCCATGGACTGTGGGTAAAAAAAAAAAAACTATAGCCTCACAGATTCTGTCCTTTGAAAGATATTAAATCACATATCTTGAATCCATCAACAGCTAGGAAGGAGTCTTTATTGTTAACAAAATTTAAAATCCCAAAGAAAATGATTGCTGTCCTCTGTCCATGTTTCCGGTAAGTTATTTGACCTATCCCACTCCTAGTAGACAGAGAGGGCCGTGAAGAGGTAAGCTGGTGTGAAGGTGGAGGGAGTGGAGAGCCTACAACGTGTAGGAGTATTGG
Source organism: Oreotragus oreotragus (assembly GCA_006410675.1). Taxonomy (NCBI): domain Eukaryota; kingdom Metazoa; phylum Chordata; class Mammalia; order Artiodactyla; family Bovidae; genus Oreotragus; species Oreotragus oreotragus. The sequence goes on from SJYX01011480.1 coordinate 208,706, forward strand.
ATGAATGGCGTTTGAGGTTTACGGCCTTTGAGCCCCCTCAGCCGTGGCATACCTGTTTCAGCTACTGCTAGAGATAAAGGAATAGGTGCACCTTGTTTTCACAGAGATGATGCAGTTTTCTTTGAAGCTTTTTTTTTTCTTTAAATCTGTGTATTGTTAGTGGATGTTCACTCAGCACAAGCTTTATTGAAATACATTTTCTTAGGGACATTAATAACATCAAAGACTCTTCAATTCTCAGGAAGCCTAAGTTTGGGAGAACTTTGCCTTTTGATGAATGTGGAGTCTTATCTGAATTTTTAGATGATTTGAATGACTGCTTTTAATAAGGAATGTGAAATCTTTAATAATTTGATAGCTTTACTACCTAACAGGAGTCCCACATAGTCACATGGTGACTCATTTCCTCCCGTGAATGAATGATCTTATTATGCAGAGTTACCCTGATAATAAATGGGAAAACCAGAGATGGTTTTCATTAATGAAATTAGCAGTTGCTTCAGAATCTCCTCTTGACCACTCCTGTGACCTGACTTAACCTCCTGGCCAGTGACTGATTCAGGATGAGGCTTCATTTCTGGGGTGTGTGGTCTGTTTCCCACATCTGACTGCAGCAGCATTTGCAGGGAGGGAGGCGGGGGATGGGGGGTAGAAGAGAAGTGGTATTTGGAGTTACTGCCCAGTATTCCAAATTCGGTTCTATCTACAACCTTGATATTTTGATGTTTAATAGAGTGATGGCTACACTTGCCATAGGCTCAGGATGGTCTAGGTGTCTGGCACATAGGAAGCACTCAACAATTGTGTTTAACAAGTGAGAGAATAAGTGAATGGCTCTAAAAACAAACGATGACGATGACAACACAGATTCTGGGTCTTAATCACACCTACTGAATCAGAATTCCAGGGATGAGGCACAGTGATCTGTATTTACAAGTACTTCATGGATGAATCTTATCAGGTGTGTGAGGGGCACCCTGCCAGAGGGCAGAGATTTCCAAACTTAACTTTAACTTTTTAAAAATTTTATATTGGAGTATAGTTGATTAACAGTGTTTTGATTAACCTGATTCTGAGTTTTTAAAGGCTCATACCATGGATTTCCTGAATCAGAGTCAAAATCCAGGAATCTGTGTTTCCATAACTCAGATGGTTCCAGATATGGGAACCACTATTGCAGAAAATATTGGGCTGAATTTGCTCACTCATGGAATTGAGGTTGGACTTAATGGGTAATGAGATCAGCTTGTTGTTTAAAAAGCAAACTCTTTCTGATTTGGGCGACACAGGTGTATGCATTTGTCAAAATTAATTAAATGGTACTTAAAATTTGTGCAAACTATCACAAAAATATGGAAACAGATATTGAATTCAGATATGGAACTCTGGTTAATGATATACATGCTGAAATGTTTAAGGGGGAAGTGTACAAATGACTGTAACTTGCTTGAAAATGCATCAGAACTAAGGCAAATGCTTTAGATGTGTGATAGGAGTAGATGACTGTGCTTAGTCACTCAGTCATGTCTGACACTTTGCGACCCCATGGACTGTAGCCCCTCAGCTGACTCTGTCCATGGGGGTTCTCCAGGCAAGAATACTGGAGTGGGTTGCCATGCCCTCCTCCAGGGGATCTTCCCACCCAAGGGATTGAACCCATCTCCCACATTGCAGGTGGATTCTTTGCCAGCTGCTATGTGATAGGAATGGATGACTAGATACATGATAAAGCAAACAGAGCATCATTGTAGAAGCCATGTAGGTGTATGGGTGTTCACTCTATAGTCCTTTCAACTTACCAGTATATTTGAAAAATTTTATAAAAAAATGTTAAAACAGTCCTTTAAACAATGCAGGCCCGACCCTAAAGCACCCCATGTAATGATGCACACCAGAATTTGGGAACCATTGACCTCCAGGGCAAACTTAGTTGATAGGAATATCAACCTAGGAGCTGTTCTTCATCTTTTAAAGTTGCACAGGAAGAATTGTAAGAATTGGGGAAAAAGTTCTTTTTGGCTTTTGTCCAGGAAATCTCTCTCTCAGTCATATTTTGTAAATTCATCTTCATATGTGAAAACTTTTGGAAACATAGAAATACCTTCAGCCTGTATTCAGTGTAAAGACAAAGACTTTATACATCCTGGCCAAGACTGTTTCCTCATCTGTAAAATAAGGACAGTAACACTCACATCAGGGTCCTTAATGCTTTTACCTCATTATTTAGCTTTTGGTGGGCTATAATATTTTAATTTCTCTTAATTGCAAGTATACATGAACATTATAAAAAGATTCTAAAACACAAGGTAAAATAAAAACCCTAGTCTCATTTTATGCCAATAATCCCGTTAAAATTTTAGTATTTATTCTTAAAAACAGCTTCCCTCATAAAATATACACATAAAGTATGTATATATACACACACATATAAATGTGTGTGTATATATATGCATATATAATATACTGTCATTTTAAAAAACAAGACAGTATCATTATGTAGCCTGCCCTTTTCACTTAAATTGGGTAAATGTTCAGAGCTATTAACAAATATAAATTTAAATACATGGAATGGTTGCATGTTTATTGTATGGATACCCAGGAAGATTTGCCTACCCGATCCTCTACTGTTGGATGTCATGTTATTTCCTAAGCTTTTCTTCCACAAACAGTGCTGAAGTGAATCCCTAAACATATACAATAGCAAACTCTTCCAAACTGGGGAGGTCAAAGTTAGTGACACAAATTCCCCCATCTCCTTGGCAGGATTTCATGCCCCCACCATGTCCTGGCCGGTGGCAGGCACTCTCATGATTGAGCCCACCGAGTCGGAAGACAAGGCGGAGCTGGACAGATTCTGCGATGCCATGATCAGCATCCGGCAGGAAATTGCCGACATTGAGGAGGGCCGCATCGACCCCAGGGTCAACCCACTGAAGGTACACAGGCACCGGTACTTTATCTAAAATATCCCAGAGGGCAGAAAGCAGTGTCTGGCTGGGGTGCTGGCAACCTCTGAACTCTACTGGAAGATGATATCCTTGCCTAGAATAAGACTGTTCAGCTGAGAGGGTACATTACCTGAAAGTTTAAATCTTGAATCAACACAGCAGTGGTTACTCAAGTATAATGTGGTTATTTCTGATATGTTCTAATTTTAAATATCTATTTAGTGCTCACTTGTTGGTTTTATATATCTGTTTGGTGCTGTTCACCCCGCAAGGACCCAATTGGCTGTCAAAGGAGGGAGCAGAGACTGATGGACTTTATAGTTAAGAGAAGTCTTACCATTCTGTATCTCTGTTTGATGCTCTCTACTGAGATTATTTACCTTTTACACTCTGGATAAAGATATTCTCATATTGGAATAGTTACCTCTTAGAACAACCAGACTGGTACTTGGCCTGAATGTTTTACCATGTTTACAGCCTACACTGGAGAAAAATTTGTTAAACATTGCTTCCTCTCTTCAAAACTATGTTCCTTTTATATCTGGTCAGAGCTCTAAGAGTTCTGTATTAGGTCCAGCCACTGTTAAGCTGAGGGATCGTGAACCGAAAATACTGCAAAGGCTGTGGTTGTGTCGTTACTGCTCCAAGCCAGAGAAGCAGTCTGAGATGTACAGAGCTCAGACACGTTCCAGAGCTGCCCCGCTGAAGGTGGAGCACTGGGGCCAATGACTGGCGGGGAAAGGCTGGTCCCATGAGTCTCATAGGATAGTGGAGGAATAGAATATGACCTGCTCTCATCATTTTTTCTCTGAATACTGATGATTCTTTCAGGATTTAGACAGTTTTTTAAAAAAAAATAGCAATAGATGTCTAAAAAGTATAATACTGAGATACAAAAGCAAGTGGAGGATAACACACACAGAGGATACTATAAGGTTTAAAAGTGTACCAAACTAAGCTCTGTGCAGTTTATTAACATATACAGTAATAGTATAAAAACATGAGAATCATGACAACCAAATTCAAGATAGTGGCTGGCACTGGTGAAGAGGACCACCAGTAAGATGGAGAGGGGATAGGCTGGCATGGCCAACCGTTATCTATAATGGTTATTTTAAAAGCTTAAGCAAACACGACAAAATGTTGATTCATATTGGGTGGTAAATGCGCTATTATGTTATTGTAACTTTCTGATATTCGAAATATTTCACAATAAACATTTTCCTACCAAAATTTCCTTCCCCACAAACTGAAACAAGACCACCACCCTCCACCCGTGGGCCTCCGTCATCTCACTGGCAGACATGATGAGCAGAGGGGAAGGCAGGCTTCTGCTCTGACCCCTCTCCTGTCATTGCTTCTGTCTCAGATGTCGCCACACTCCCTGACCTGTGTCACATCCTCCCACTGGGATCGGCCGTATTCCAGAGAGGTGGCAGCATTCCCACTTGTAAGTTCTCCTCTGAAGCTGGACGTGCCAGCTGGTCCAGGTTCACGTGCGTGTGAGGGGCCATCACCCAGTCCGAGGGCTCCACTCTTGCTGTCTCCTCACTATAGTGACCATATGTAGGCTACCTTCACAGAACAACACAACACAGGAATTGGCTTTCCAAGTTCTGAGGTCAGAGTGCCAACCACAGGCCTGGAAATCCTCAGGGCGCACTGTGCAGGAAGACCAAATCAGAGTCTGTCTAGTGGGTCAGTGTTTTCTGCCATCATCCTTTTAATTATGTGAAGGTGCTCTGCAGGCCAGTGGAGCAGGGGTGGGAGATTTGGAGGGATGGTAATGAAGGAGGCTGGATTTTAGCTTCTTATACTTTTTGAGTACTTGCTGGGCCAGTGACACCTCAGGTTGTGGGAGTAGCATTGCAGTCTCCTCCCCACCCCACCC